>CARXXK010000004.1:36479226-36724904 GCA_949089665.1 Macrosiphum euphorbiae
CATTTTGACGACTCAATACGTTGCTGCAGGGTACAGATATGCAATTGCCCGTGTCGTATAGTCGACGGTACTCTGCGAAAATGTTTCGACGCTCTGCTGCGCTTTACGAATAGTCTATATTACTTTACGATTCTAGATGTGACGTGTACGATGGGATAACCATTCGGCAGTCATGCACAATTTCATAGGGTTTTAAAGAATGTATTATATTTTATTTTAAACCTATATATAGGCTATAGTATGCTATGTGCGCATAATATATTTATTTGCATAAAATCATGACCTAGGAATATTGCATTTTTTTCCCCGCCTGCAGTGTATTTTTATATTCGTCGGCACATACCCGATATGTGGGCCCAAATATTTAATAATTCGTCGTTGCTATAATGTATGCATGTATAATACACCGCCGCGAGTGTTATATATACACCCACAAACAATTTTATTACATTAAGGTTTATTGCGTCTGAAACGTTTATTGTTTTCATCGTAAAGTTAACAAAACAATCATAATACTATAATAAATAAATAAGTATATGGCTACGTTTTCCATTACATTTACATGCATGTACATAATGACAATGTTAAATTATATTATGAGATCATATATTGATGTTGGGTTTTTCTTTTCGAAAATTTCGCACACTTTACGGTTACACATTTTTTGGTTTGTTACATAATTGCATATAATGTATGCTAAAATATGACCATGGAATTAGTTTATTTTACTCTTACATAATGTTTTACAAAATATTATACTTGCTAATTAATAATATTCGTTATGCTTGCAGTCTTTGAATACATTAGTCTATATTCCAGTTATAACACTAATTAAAATAATATATTTCCATTTTGGTGTACATTATTTTAAAACAAAAATTACATTATCTTAAAAATATTAGAATATATTTAGATTGAGTTGATTTTAGTATTAATAATTATGCACAATTTACGGGAGATGCGAATAAGCCGTCATTGTGTAAGTTAGGAAAAGTTATCTTGACCATTGAATTGTTTTCAATACCTAATCTTCGGCCTATTTTATATCAATGTTGAATATAGGTTTATCCTAATAATATTTGTCACATAAATGTACTTACCATGTACCTATTTAAGTGTTATACATTAGACCCTAATATAAATCACAGTGATAAAAATCGTTTATCATATGGGTTTTTATTTTTAAAGTGTAATAATTGAACCAATTGAAGAATAAAAAATAACGAGCTCGAACTTTTTAGATAAAATATTACTATTTATTAGACCTGTATCATATAATATATTAAAACTTTTCTCAAACAAAATAGAGTTTTTTTGTTGCTTATAATTTATAAAAATATAAATTAAATACATTTTCACAATAGTTGCAACAGTGGGTATATGCCGCATATATATGTACTACGGTTAGTGTAATTTATGATTGTTTTTCAAAATTCATAACGTTAAACACTAAACATCGACATGATAAAGTTCGTATATATTTTGTTGAAGTTTACTAGTTTGATCTAGAAATATAATTTATATATAAATGTAGATTATAATATTTTTTAGTTTCGAATTGCCTTAATATATTAATTCTATAGAATGATTTCGTGGTGGTACTAAATACCTACTAAGTAGGTACCTACAGCCTGATGTTAATGATACCTATAATCCATATCATGTACCTATTGGCTATTTATTAATATAATCTACATACAAGAATTATATCGCAGTATTAAATTAAATTAAAATTCGCTGCATTTTTATTTCGAAAAAAAAGAAATTACTTTTATTTTTATATTATAAGCAAGAATTTTTTGATTAAATTGTTAGTTTTTAACTATATAGTTTATTAAAAAAATAATATACCATTTACTTATATAATATTATGTAAAATATACATAGGTACATACATTCTATGAAAATAATTAAGCAAGCAGTTCTTTGTTATTTAAAAATAAATAAATACAAATACGGAAATTTTTTATGGTTTTTAATTTAAATAAAAAAAGCTTAGGTACTTTATTTCACTCACATAAAAGTTTTTCCATTTAAATAAATACGTAGGTATTCAACTTTGTTTTGTTGCGTCGTTTTCGTGATAATCTGCCATAACCGAATATATTCTTATAATATAGCGTTGTATAGTACCTATAAGTATCGCGTCTATCCTTTCGCCGCTTTCAATCACATATATTATACCATATGGTTAATGTTGAGACAGAAGAAGATTGAAATTTTGTCTAAATATATTTGAGTGCGCGTTTTGTGATCTAAAAAGGAAAATTCGACGTTAGCTATTTCTTTGATGTCATAATACATATAATACTATAACAACAACTCTTACCGTCGGCCCTACACCGCTGTCCAAGTCTTTCGTCTCCGTGTACATATATAATGGTAGTTTATAGGTATTTAGGTAGGTACCACCTACATTTAAGTATATTGTCGAAGTCTGCGTCACGTAACACGCGTTTTTCATCGGCGCCCCGAGGTCTATTGAAAAATAATATTATTTTAATAGCCCGGTACGATATTTTTATCACCTCCGTGTATACGTGTAATAATAATAATAAAAAGACTTAACATCAAAAACGAGAAAAAAATACCCGTAACAAGTGTTTAATCACATATTATATACATATTATACATAATGCGGTGAACCGCCGCCGCCGTCGTCGTTCATTATAATATAGCCGCCCTGCTATGTCGTTATATATGTATACATATTACATAGACGATTTTCCCGCTGACGGCTATAATATGTGCGCTAGCGGAGGGCTTAATTGATCGAAATCATAATACTCACTCTTTATTTCCTCGAGCATCACACGTATACATGTATACATAGTAGGTAAGTATATACACTCATCGTAGCTATTTAGTCGTTTAAATTTTTAAAATGCCGCTCGGGATCGAAATACATTTCACAGCCGTCGTGATATAGGTAGGATTTTGCATATAACCCTAATGCTTTTGAAGCTTATATATTTGAAGTAGGTACCTACCGCTAAATCCGCGTCTATGATATTATAAAAAATCGTATGAATTTACGGAATAGCAGACACTGGTATTATTAGGTACAAATAATCGTCGGGCATAAATCCCGCTAACACGCAGAGTGACAAATGTCATTATATAGCGACGTCTATGAAGACAACATTTTTTAACGACGACTGACGTCTTATTTTCTTATGTTAACATTTTTTATATAACAATATAGATAGTTCAAAAATCTTGTGTTCACTTTATAGGTATACGTACATCATCGTATATAATATATTACTAGTGCCGAAAAAATCCACCCCCCCCCAAATTCGTCTAATCTATTGTATTATGTGCGTTTCACACTGGTTTATCTCTGCGTGTACTAAAATTTACATAATATAATATGTACATTTAAATGTTGTATATAAAGTGAGTAAGTGAGTTCCACAAAATCTGATCAAATTGATTTTGATTTCAAATCGAAATTTTGGTTCTATGAACTGATTGATTTAATTCCATAAAATATATTTTTGATTACCCTTTGATACTATACTTATAAAACCAATTAATTTTTAAATTAATGATATAAAATATACATTTTATTAATACAAATAAAACATATTTGCATATTAATGAGAAAAAAATGTGCAGTAAATAATTGAATTCGGGTGCTTAATTTATTTTCCCTATTAGCCTGAATTAACACCTATTATGCATAATGGGTAACTTATAATTAATTTACATTTTATTTCGGAATGAAACGGTAACCTTTATTCTTACTTCACAATATTTTACATATAATATATACATATAGAATAATAAGTGTAAGTGATGACAGTGATTATGAGTGACGGATTTAAGAGACCTTCCAGTGAAACCACTTCGAAAATGTTAACCTACTTGTAATAATTGAAATCTTCTATCACTATAATTTAGAATAATATGCCATTTTAGTTTTTTCTCTTGTTACTTATTGAGTAACATAATTTCTTCGCTGTATAACTTACATTTCTCCAGCACTCCAATGGTCAACAATATTCCATTTCTTGCATAAAGAAGACCAATAAAAGTTATAAGTATTTAAATATTGGAGAGGGAAACGTGTAAAATTTTCAAAACTAGCTATTTTTCGGCTAATTTAAGTTTGTACCTATGTGTATTCAAGTATTTATAAAATTAATTCAACTTAGCTGTATACTGTAATTTTAATAATAATTTTATTTCCATGATTATATAATGATTTTTTTATTAGGTTTTTCATTTTTGATTCCTATTAACGATGATAGGTTCAATAAACCAGTGATAATAAAGCGGAACTCGCACTGTACTCACTTCATGCCCACACTATGTGACGTTAAAAATTATTCAATGTTCTTCTCTATGTCGCTATGTAGTATGTACCTTGGTTCTATATTATCGTTTCTTATATTTTTTCTGCTAATCTTATAATGTTAAACGAACCAGATACTGTGTTTGGATTTTGATTTGGTTTGGTGTATGTATACACGTATTTTATATGGCGCAGTATACCAATTAAGAAATAAATTATGTGTCGGAGAATAAAATAAATAAATAAAATAGAAGAGTAATGGTTCGTAGCGGTCGTACTATTAATTATCAGGTGAGAATACATGGTTAAATTAACAGAATGGAACAGTTTTTTTTTATTTATTAAAGGGACTATGGTTAGGTATAATACATATATCTATATATAATACAAATATAAATAGCCAAGTCATGCGTGTGTGTATCTTTTTAAGTGGCTTATATTACTCAGCATAATATTTAGCCCACAGACGAGTTGGACAAATATTTATTTATTTACTTTGTTTCTGCCGGTAGGTATAGCTATGTACCAGCTAAGCGCGTATTATACGTATCTATATTTATATAATACTAGCTATACACTTCAGTAGATATACGCGTTATTGCCGTTAAGATTTAAATTTGTTTCGTATTATGTTATGCCGCTTTTTATTATTATCTATCAGTGTTATTAGTTTGTTAAAAATAAAACTCTTGACAACATGATTATTAGTTACCTGCAGCTTGTTATAATTATGTTAATGATTTGATTTTCTTGAATATTTATGACGTTTCGTTTCTCTATATACGAATCCTTCTTTCGTATATTATATATACCTAGCTTTTCAATGTTAAAAAAACAGATACACAATAAATTGTATTTAACTATCCATTTATTATTATATTATATAGGCGCGCTTTAAAAGTTCGATAATATATTATTGTTCGTAAATAAAAACCATATGTATACGTTTTAATATGCTGAACAGACTCAAGTAATAAAATATAGGTATGAGCCGACCTTTTTTAAATCCCATATGTTTTCTGCGGGTAATCGCTTTGAATGGACTTCATATATATTGCTATGGTGATTTTTTTTCACTCGATTTCCGTAATAAATATATTTGACCCTAGTTGTCGTAAATAAAATATACATCGTAAATCCGTTTACCCGGTACCTATATACCTATACATAATTATATACCTATTAAATATGTGTTACTTATACATATTTTATTGTACCTATAATTGTGTTATAGTATTACGCAATATTGTTGGGAAAAGACTTGATGATAACATTATTCGTGTGCGGCTGTGATATGAAAACGGCAAAAAAGTCGATTCGTGTTGCCAAAAACCTAAACTCTATTATATACGTAGTTAACATATGGATATATATTGCCTATATACTACCTATTATACTATAATAGTATAATATGACGTGTACTCGGCGTGTAGAAAAATTATTTTTTAATTTGTTTGTATTGTACGTTCTCATTATGTACCTATATTATATTATATTATATACCTAAGGGAGTCGCAGTGAAATTGTATTAATTGGTTTTTGTTTGTACTTAGTAAGATTATGTTTCGACGGCCATTTGTCGTCGTTTCGGTCTTTGGCCTGCACCATTTACGCCTGACAAGATAAAATTATCCCTGTAGGCTACATATATCCGGGATCGAACGTTACATAAAACCACTTTAGGTATCGATTTAATATACCTAGTGGAATACATATCGTAGTTTACGATAACGTTAACCTTATTATGGTTGGATTGGCGGGAAGACCACAATAATAATCATATTACCTATGCGATAATCGTTCAATAATTCTGCAGTGATATTATGCTATGTGTAACTACACAGTTGTTCAGTCGAGTAGTAGACCATGTTGTATCCTTGTCTTTCAAAACACATAATGCTATATATTACGTATATTATAGTACCTATACCTACCTATATAATAATCACGCGAAAGACCCCCGAGCACAATGCACAGCATAATATATAATATATATCCTATTTTTTCCCTTTATTCTTCGGAGGTTTCAAATAACGTGTACACGGTACATAAACGTAATGTATATATGAATATTACATAGCTGTAAAAGTTTTAAATAACTTTCGTATACATTTTCTGCAATTCTTTAATTAAGTTTCGCTTATTGTGTAAACACGATTTGTAATTCTTTTGTCCGACCAGCGCGCAGTGTCGCGTGTGCTGCGCGTTTTGAATACCTAATAATAATAAAAAAAAATAACGAGCGGATGCTTGTGTATAATGTATTTAATGTATATGTGTATACACTATAATATAATATAGTATAGTAGCACTTAAATTATTAATTGTTAGATTTTCTCGTTCACTGGTTAGTTTATATAGTATAAATGTTAATAAAATCGCGATAATATCAAATTGTGTATGTAGTATATACTTTTTACTATATATATATGCGCAAGAGGTAACGATCTCTTTATATATTCTCTGACGTTAAACTGTTAAAGCACGACTTAACTTGGCTGTATTATTGGTATAAAACAGCAAATAACTGCATCTACTAAATCAACACAACGTTTTATTTTCGTTTACTGCCGTTTGAGTTATTCTGCGAATAGCTAGGTATGTGTATTATGGTCTAAGTAAATTTTAGAGTCAAGCTAATCAACTCTAAAAAATGGTCTCTGTATGTAGTTAACTAGCTTCGGATACTCCGAGTTTTCACATTTAACACGAATATACGCATTATGTATATTCTATACTATGCTGTACGAATTGAAATGTTTATAACTAGTAAACACGATGCCCGTTCCGCTCATCCAATTACTTTAATTGATTTAATTAAAACCTATATAAAAATACTCGACGTGCATTGAAAAAAACTGATACAGCTATTTCCCGATGCAAATTAATATTTTGCCCTGGTCCTTAAATCATATAATTATCAAATATTTATTACCCGATGGCAACTGATACTGTATGTATGTATATGTATATAATATAATATAATATGCTCTAATATATAGTACGTTTTTCAAAATAATATTTACAACACGCAGCCAATTCATACTATTTGGTATTATTAATAATTTGCAATTTTTCTTTTTATCGGACTAATTATTATATTTTAAGCTAATCACCCTCGTCCACAATTCATATTTTGTTGCAATAATTACAAACCTGCTTAACAGCATAGCAATCTAAAATTAAAATACATTGGAACGGTATATAGGTACAAGTGTATTTAATATACGACGAGGACTGAATTTTAATGTTTAATACCTAACCGTCTAGTGCCGTAAAAAATTAAAGCAATACGTAAAGAATTGTTATTTGACGAAAAGAGAATAGTATTCCGTTAGATATAATAACGAGGACAAGGAGACTTTTTTTATCTCAATCATCTTTTTCCAGCTATTCAAATTCTCATATCCATGTCGTGACTTCGCTTATATTTTGTACACATTATTATCTACTTTGTGTTTGGATCATCAGTGGTTTTAACAGATACAGATTCCATTAAATCTTCCATTCCATCCAAGTATTTCACGTTTGTAAAATCCTATGATATTGTTTCATAAATGCGTTCGACTATAATATACGTTTTTGTTAGTCTTAGCATAATAATGGTAATAATAATAGTATATTCGTGATGTGTGCATAAGCCACCATAAGTAACAATACCATTAAATCAGTGTTTATTCGGTACAAAATTCTAGATTATATATTATTTTCCATGTGAAATATGTATACGTGAGTGTACATAATATATAAGCGATGTATGTATAAGTAATTCATTAGTTGTGGTTTCTTGGTTATTCGTTTAGAAAGCGAATTTTCGTATGTGCTCTGTGACTCTGGACGGATTTTTTTAAACGAACGTTATTACCTACCACCTATGTACTAAAATACATTCCGCATGCTTTGTATAGTATCTTAAATATAAATATATATATTATTATATGTTTATTATGTGTATAAATATTAAACATACAAAGATAAATTACGATAACAAAAAACCGATTAGTTAACATTATATGAACATTGCCCAGTGGTATTTTCATATTATGAACAGCTGCTGCCATAGGATTTGTATAATTTAACATATTTACTTAGGTTAAATATTTATATTTTTTTTTTGAGATATAAACAAACATTTTTTTTATGAATTTTAAATATTTATTCTTACGGGGCTATTAACAGAACTTTGTGTCAAAATTACTATGATGGTATCTTCAATCATCAAGTTATGTACGGTGTTAAACGTCCTTACTATATGATTTTATAATATACATATATATTAATATTATAAAACGTTTAGGTGGTCAATGACACTTTTAAAGTGTACGATGTAATTCATAATACTTTACACTTTGTTTGCGCAGTACATTCGATTTGGTACTTTTAGGAAAAAAAATTGTTGGATATCGATACACATTTTGTTGACATTTTTATCCGTCTAGAATTTGTGTTTTTTTTTTATAATGTATTTGGAATATGTAAAAAAATGAAGAATACAAATATCACAACTTACAAAATAAACTATAACTTACACTAAATCATCGAACTTCAAGCGTAATAACAATACGTATATGTGACTTAACAGTGAAGTATGTCTGGATATATTTGTTCTTTTACTAATTTAGTTAAGTGCTTACTTGATTTTTTTCTCTCTATGTCTGTGAAAATATAAACTATTGAACTTTAACTCCGACGATATAATATACACCACGAAACAATTGTTATTTGCTTTAATGCACAAAACGCGACCATTGTAAACTACATTATTTATGTCAAGATGTTATTAAAATATGTCTCAGCTGAATGCTAATTACTTATCAAGAAATACCTATATGCAATAATAATTAGTGTATTGCAATGTTTATTATATAGGTGTGTTTCATATTAGATTTATAATAAATTATTTTAGTGGAAGCCGGGAGTGTACTATTATATGCGCAACTATATTGGTACTAAACTATATTTTTTTTCAAATTTAAAAAATACATTAAAAAATGCTCATAAATATAGTAGCGTAGTTTAATATATAATATAGTAATGGTGGGTAGTTTAATAATAGTAGTAGCTTGGTAATGAACCGATTACTTATCGAAAATTATGGTTAATCGTTATAATTTGTGTTAATCCGCGTTTTTATGCTATTCGGTATTAGGTTACCCGTCTTTATGATCTCGGATCGGGCTCTGGTCGGTGGTTTCGCGCGGTGTTTATAAAAAAAATACAAAACCGGTATGTTGTGAGCGCACAAGCTGCATGACGTGCCGAATAATGGCGGTAATTATATCGTAATGCTCAAGTTTGAATAAAATAATATCATCGTATATTATCTTGTTGTAATGTCCACGGCGGCACACACGCACGCACGCACTCATATATAATATATATAATATATATACTTACACATTGGATGTGAATTGTGTGTACACCTACAATCCGTATAACGTGCGCGTGTGTCGTAGTTATTATTATTATTTTTTTTATTATTCCACACAACGTCATGCACCGCACAGTAAATCGTTAACTGCAGACGAAGATTGAACAGCAATAGTATATAACTGCGTTATATTCGTGTGTCTATATACGGCAGTATTATGTATATTCAGTGACGTTGGGCGTCAACAAATCAATATAAATGTGTACACCCGTAAATATAATTACCTACAATATTTTTTTTCTTCCCCCGAACCATAAAATTATATTGTTTTAAATGTAAAACACGTCCTTACGCTTACATGTTAGGTATATATCATTTTATAGGTGCACACCAGTATATATGGCATATGGTATACCTACAGTGCAGTATACCGATATATTATAATGGCGAACCGGATGAATTTTTTTTCGCGTTTGAGTTATTATATTTTTCGAATTGAATATAATAGGTATTATAATACATGTAAATATTAGTTGCGAGTTACGAGTTATAATATATACTTGGGTACTGAAGGTGGTCAAAAACTATAATTTATTAAAATGTATAATCCGATGTCTAGGGTGAATTCACTGAGTTTTGATCAGGAATTGATTCCTATTCTTTTTTTTTTTTTTTTTGTATCATTTGGAATCGTACTATTATTATCTATATCATTGTCCAGTCACAAATCGAAACGAAACGTAAGAAAATTATAGTTTATACGTTTAATAATAATCGCTGTTATTATGTCCGTATATTATAGTGTGTACAGCCAACATATACGTCCGGTATAATTTTATTTTGCCAAAAATATTTCCTCTTCATATTATACTGCTATAATATTATATTGAACTTATTGTGGAATTCAATACTATTATGATAATCGTTATTGTAATAGCACTTAGACGTTTCTGCAAATCAGCTCGCAACCAATAGTTATACGCATGACCTTAATATTATGTATAGGTATCATAACTATGTATAATATACAATAAACTACTACATGATATACTTCAATATCTTCTACGACCGTATTTTCGCTGTAATTGATCTCGGGTTTTTGTTGAAAATACCTATGTTTATTTTTAATTTGGTTCAGCGAATATTACCATATATTTATATATTATTATAAGCTATTATTGTAGATATATTATATTATAATATACTATTGAGACGAATATGTATCGACTTGTGGGCCTCCGCGCGTCTTCTCCGATTATCGCACTCAAATCTTTGGCCTTGCGTTTTTGATGAACCTGAAACAGATAAAATAATTGAACAATATCTTTCTACACTCACCATTTACATTGACACAAAAAATATCGTAAAAAATATGCTGGTGTTTTAAATATTTTGCTATCTTCAGGTTGCGTTTGCAGGGCCATCCTTAGGGGGGTGGGGGTGAGCAAGGCCCTAACGCTTTACTTATATTTGGAAGCCTCGAGTTTGAAAAAGTGGTAAAATTGGTTTTCGTCCTGGGCCTCAAAAATCCTAAGGACGGCCCTGTGCGTATGGCACAAAGATTACCTTTCAAAAATAAAATCGATCCTGCCTCCTTCGTATTATTTAATAATATAATTCAATATAAGTATATAACTGAACGAACTTTTATATTTTGCGTTGAATTAGATCTTTTCCGTGTAACTTAAATTTAATCTGATGTTTTTCAAGGAGAAATCATGAATCATTTTCATTATATTATCTATCCTTCTGATCAACAAACTTTTAAAAACACCCTCATCGCAGACTATATTTGCTGACGACAATACATGTTATCTATAACTCATCATTCAAAGCAAACTTAATATGATTAAGAATGAAATCCAAGTATGGAATTCTGCCAAAAACCCCAATTAAAAAATATCCAAACTTTCCAGGTTTAAAAACGGATGACGTGATAAAATGAAACAAAAACTATGCCATGTATTATGCATTTACCCAATTTCTTGTGACTGTAGAGTAAACAATTTTACAGAAACTTGACTATATAGTCAACTATAGGTATTGCGTGGTACTAATATAAAATATAAGCCTCTGACTGAGTTATTTCCCAATATGTTGCCTGGATCACGATAAAAGAATCGCTCTCACTGTGTATATAAGATGTGTGGTTATATTTGTGTACATTACAAAGTAGTTTAGTTTTTAAGGGGGAAGAAAATGAGAACTATGGCGTTTCCTCGACAGTTTTCCCTTTTAAATGTGTATATTTATAAATGCATTTAACGAAAGTCGTATACGATATATGATGTAAATGTTCTAATTGAAAACGAATGATAATAAAACTATCTTAGTTTACGATTCTGTCAATCAACATTCTATTTTATTTAAGTGTATATGAAACTCGAATACACATATCGTATTATATATGTATGTGTTACTCTATAGTACACAATGATCGGCTGTACAGCCTATATTCTAAGTTCCAACTCAAGACATTAAACGCGCAATAAAAAGTAAATCAAATCAAGACGTATACACATAGTAAATTTAATATGCTTTCAATCATTATGTAATTTGTATTTTTACTACAAAAAAGCTTTTCTTCTTTTTGTGTTGTATGGTATTATTTAGATATTAAACAAATGTAACCATTTCTATCTTTAGTAGGTATATAATACTACGTGCATCAGGCTTTGTTTTGTTAGACTCATGTGTGTATATTATATCACTACTTATATATACATGTATATAGCCTGTTTAGTGTTTATAGGTATACACACTTATATGACTCGGGGTACTCGTGAAATATAAATCATCATAAGCTATATTTGTATGAATAAATAATATATACGTATATATTTACATTATACTTCACAGCTTCCGACGTCATCTTGAGGACGTATGAGTAAATACCTTGTGATGTGTTATGCTGTTACATTATTATTTATTACGTCTAGCTGGCACTCCGATGGACTGTTTATATCTTTTTAAGCGTGGTATTATGTACACTGAGACTTAAAGAAAAAGCCAAGTGAATTCTCCTTACCTCTAATAATCAAAGTATTTTTTCTTTAAAACTGATTACTTTTGTAAATGTTTTAAACTTTATACATTATAATATAGTTATTAATTGTTTTTACCCGTTGGAGAAACCCAGTCCCTTAAACGGCAGTCGTCGTGTGCCATCGACATTTTAAACCAATCCGTTGCATATCATTATCCAACTGAATGACGCTAGACTGATGGTGGGTGTAACTTAAATAAAATAGTACAACACAATAATATTGTGCATATTATGCAATATTGTGCATTATCTCCGGAGTATCTCGATTATTATTCATTTTATTTAAAGTAGGTACAATATAGTTGGCCCGCCGTTATTTCAAATACTGTTAAGGTATAAGTCGATTATCATTTTTCCCTAGATTATTACATAATTTTAAGTGGGGATTCAAGCAAACACATTTTACGGTATTTTCGACCACCGGCTTCACAGCATCCATATACGTTTTTGTTTGTTCTGTATATTATGCACAACGATTCTTAGTGTGTACGTCGTATTGTATAAATCTATACAATATGCATGTGTATTGTTTTCATATGCACAATCCCCGTATAAGTGTACTTATATAAAACATTTTATATATTATGCAGCTTTTCCTAAACTCACAGAAAAACGAACACGAAGATATAATAATGTATAGTCGTCTAGAGGAGCGTGGTAATTTATGTAAACTACCGTTTAAAAGTAGCCAGATTAATGACTGGCCGTTTTTTTTTAAATTACATTCGCCAAACATGAATATTTCCAGTTTTAATAAATCAAACGTGTGTTTATAGTTTTTTAAAATGTGATATTCCGATGGGTGTCTTAAGTAATATATTATGTAGACTTTGAGTTCAATAATATTCCAACTTTTTTCTATAATTATTCATATAAGCGTATGTTATGGATAGTATATTTTATGAACATAAAAAATGTAATGCGTATAAAAAATGCGCTATTAAGTGCGTTTATATTCAATCAGCCCCTGCTATAAAATCAATAATTATACTATAACATAAACTATATAATATAATAATAACTTCAGCGATTTACACTTTTTGTCATGCCTATTAAATACGTTTTATCATACAATTATTGTTTAAAATTGATTTTTAATTTCAAAGTGAATTGGCTTTTATATGTAATTTACATAATTTTATAACATTGACTCCATAAAATTAAATTATATGTTTGTGTAAAACAGGCTTGTTCACGATTTTTTTTTTTACACAGTGAAATTAACATTTTGAAAGTTTTAAAGCGTGTACTGAGTACATACCGTACATATATACATAAACATAATTTCCTACCACTGGTTTCTGGATTGGCGTAGCTCTTAAAAAATAACTTTACTATTTAACATTTATAGTATCACGTATAAAAGTTAGGAAAAACATTTTAATTTACATATTTAGTACCGAGTTTCATACAAAATTGATTAATTTAATGTTTCAATAATATTTAATGACCAATCATGGGCTACTAAATCATATTTAAGGAATCATTAGTTCGCTATCGATTCATTAAATTTTTAGTGATAATTTATGCAGCCTGAGTGCCTAACATTAGTGTTCTATATAAACTTGAACTAATAATAAGTAAAATTAATCAAGAGTTAGTTTAATCATTTGTATAAATTATATAAGCTAGTGTCTAATGATAGAACACACGAGAATAGTTGTACACTATTGTACTGATGGTACACTTTGTATAAAAGTGAATTATATAATTATTATTAATTAATTGCATTAGACATGTTTAATTTTCTATATTTTTTCTATAGCTTTGTATAGTATTTATACATATTCTTCTTTAAAAGTTTATTCAAAATAAAGGGAGAGGAATTGTTTGACCACGTGGCGCAAAACTCCTAAATGTGAGACTGTATAAATTATATATTATAATACCAATATATTTTAAATATTAAATCTTCATAAATTATTATAGATAATCTAGACAATTATTGTTATATTATGTTTTAGGTAATTTTTAACCTAGAACTTAGTAAATTTTAGTATAAACGTTTATCGTTTAATTTTCATAATATTTATATTCTACAAGGCTGGGCAAGTTAACTATTTTTCTTAACTTGTTAAAATTACAAGTCGATTAGAAAATAAAAGTAACAACTTAGTTAAAAATCAGTTACTTTTTTTTCATATACAATTAATAATAATACCTACCTTTTTTTAATACTAACTAATAACGTGGTAATTCAATAAAATATTGTATGTACCTATTATAATGAATTACTGTAGGAACTTATATACTTCAATAAATGACGAAATTCAACAAAATAATTAAATAATTTGTATGAATTTGCTTAGTTACGTAATGGTCCAAAAGTCACAACTATACTAAACATTATAACTATCAAATTCATTATTAGAATATAATTAATTGGTTAAACAGCTCACAGCTCTATCTACACAGAGAGAAATATAAGAAAAAAATTGTGAAAAATACTTTTCGACGACACGGTCGACGGACTATTTGTTTATGACTTGATGTCCAAAAAATTAAAAATATATACCTACGTAAATGACAAGCGTAAAAGATACATAGTCTTTGAGAGAGAATTTCAAACTTTGTTTTCTACTTATTAATGTGATGAACTATACTCTACTACGGGTTTGCATTATTTGCACCAATAGGCCAAATTATCGCTGTAATTCCATGAGTTAATAAAAATTTAATAATAAGTAATAATATTAATAACTAGCTGGTCCCGTGCACTTTGTTGCCCGTAAAAAATTACAACTTTTTCAACTTCTTTTGGGTGCAACTAAACCTCTATGGTATGCAGTCTTACTAGCATATCAAGTAGACAATGTGCAAAAATTCGATTTGATGCATGCTTGCACCTGATCTGCCCGATTAATCAATGACAACCAAAAGAATCTAATTTCTACTAATTATTTCTCCTATAACCAATAGCAACCATTTATAAACAATAATTTCCACCGTAAATATCAAAATCACCATTTGAGCACCTCCCCAACCCACTAGTTTCAATAAATTGTGAATCTAAATCATTCCGGGAACCACACAAAAAATGTCATCAAAATCGATCCAACCGCTTAGGAATGCATAAAGCTAGGATACACACACACACACACACACACACACACACACACACACAAACATTAATTTTATATATTATTATTGATTACCTAGGTATAGTGACTAATGACCAATGAGTATACAAACGTGTATAGGATAGGTACTGAGGTACTGAGTAAATATTAATTTTTTTCATTTATTGATGATGCGGTTACTCCTATAACATTTCTGTAAATAATATAGGTATATTATAATATATTCTGTGAATATGCAATAGTGTGCACAATTATTATAAATTATTATCTATTACATTAATATATTTAATATTTCGGATTATCATTATTTTTTTTTTATAAAATGAATAAGTATTTACAAAAATATATTTGTGGTTTATAACTAAAATTAACTTAACAGGACAATAAAATAAATTAACTCATAAGTCACTGAATAACATAGAATAAAATGTATCTCATTAAGTTAGAAGTTAATTCTAAAAAAAAGTAACTCGTTATTCAACTTAGTAACTTAACTTTAACTTTTTAACTCGTTAATGCTCCAGCCTTGATATTCTAAAACAATGTAATCTGTGCGATATAGCCATTTAGGCACTATACAACTTAATCTAGAGCTCAAAGTTAAACATAAAACCTTATTGTAACATAATGAGACATTTTATGGTCGTAAATAGGTCGTGCCCGATCAGTGTCAAAACGTTTTATAAAATATTAACGGTGTATTTATGTGTTATTTATATTAAAGAGGATGTTATGTTTGATAATATATACCACGTGTTGATGTTGTAAAACGAGCGCCGGTCGCTTTCCGGCGATGCTATATAGAACGTTATTAAAAATCTATACGGTGCGACATGCGTTAACAACTAACATGGAAAATAGTAATTATTTCAAATTGGTTGTATAGATACCCGAGTGTAGCATATATTATAGTCTTCTTATTTTTAATTGGCTGGCGTTTACCAGTTTATAGGGTGTAAAAAGGAGGAGAAATAAAAATCTATTACTGTGACCCATTACACGCGCCGGCAAAATAACAAACGTTAAAAATGCTGAGCGGGAGATCGTATATTATCTTATATGTACAGGGTCTCTCCTACCGTACCTACACTAATATATATTCGCCTAATCCTGCCTAAACTGAAGCTTTAATAGTAATAATTAAAATGAATCATTCTACTTTTAAAATATTAATTAATACACTATTAATTATATATCTACTTATAGTTGGTCCCATCTAGGATTAAAAATATATATATAATAATATAGATAATAGTAAATCTAAAATCAATAATATAAACTATAATATTTTAACCTAACCTAACATATTCTATATTATAGTAATTATTTTCCAAAATCACGTTTCAACAATATTAATATGAAACACTGTTATTCACCGGTACAAGCACTTATATAACACCCTATATATAGGCTCGTGGCGTTAAGTACCCGAAGTGGGTTCGATTTGCGTCCCTCGTCTCCCGGTGCAAGTATAATTTTTTGCAGGTGCATCGGAATTTTAATTAAATCTACAATATATTTGCATATAATTTGTTGGCTCAACCCGGCGGTGCACATAAACATTGACGTGATTTAGTATAGCGTAAATATATACATAATATAGTCTCGCATAGGATAAAAAAAATTGACCGATTTTTTTTTTATATATATATATATTTGCATTACTCCGCTACCATCATCAAAGACGTGTTGAAATTAACGAGGAAAAGTGAACACGCGCCGCAGGTTATTTTAAGACTGAAACCGATATGTTGGCACTTGTTGACAACTACTTGCAATCGAAGTGGCCGTGTAACGTGTGGGATGATAGTAATAATAAAAAAAAAATCACATATATTATTATGAATGATTTGCATATCCGATGAAATCGTTCAAAATACAATGTATATACCTAATAACCGGAATCAGATGTACTTATATCGTGTATTTTATTGTTTTGACTTGACGTGTTATTTTTCTTTCCATCAAATAAAATACGTGCAGTATTAATTTGTATGTAATAATATCATTGAGTATAATATATTGCTCTATATGATACTCAATGGTAATATGTATAGGTAGTGATATAATGTAACAAGTATGAAATCATGCGCCTGGCGTTAGCAAGAAGTATTTTCAAGATGGATTTAGTCAATGTTTATCCTAAAGGCGTAGAAATAAAATATACATTTAATAATAAACGTCATATTTGATTTACAAGTTTCTCGATTATTATTAAATTTTTAATTATATATAATATATCGCATAAATCTTCGAAACAAAGAATAATATATACTTACATCTTATATAGTATTTTATATTTTGATTAAATTAAAAAACTCAAAGTTATTGCGTATTGTAATAATTTTTCTTGGGATATTTTTAAAACTTTTAAAAGAAATACGATTAGTAATTTAAAATTTAAATATTACTGATTTGATTTCAGGTATTCCATACTCACTGGTTCTTTTCGGAATTATTCTAGTCAGTCCCCGAATTTCCATTTAAATATTTTACCATAAATAAAATAAAATAAATATGTTATATTATCATATAATTAACCTATACTTATATCAGCTATTACGTTTACTATATAACATTACCATAATTCCTGATACTGAATCGTTTGGTTCATTATATAATTATAATATGATATATTATAAAAGTAGCAAAATTCATAAAATTATTGCCGTTATAAAACATATTACATAATATATAATAATAACATAATATATTATATTATATTATATTATACATATAGTATAAGTGACATATCTCACGTCGACCGCATAGATACGCGATATCGACAAAACAATGTTAGTTAATTTACTTAATAATTTTATTGATGCGTTTTCTAAATATTTAAATAATGACTAAAATCAAATATATATATATTATATACATATGATAGGGTGTTGATTTGCCATATCCATATCGGGAAATCCTTTTAAGGTTTAATTTTACAAAGTATTCCTCCCACGCGTCAATTATAAAATTCTTCTATTGTTGGATAATTTTTATAAAGAAAAACAATACAACGCGTAGGATTTACTCAAGCAATTAAATATATTTTACATTCTAGAAACATCTTGAATTTCGTCGTGATTCCATTTTACGTAGTATCGTGTTTATGGGTCATTATTTTCTCTAGAATATAACCGTGACATCAATGTTTAAACAAAAATGTACTCTTCATATTGTATGATATTTGTTTAATAAAACTCATAAAATCCGAATTGTTTCGGTTTTTGTACTGTAAACTTAAAAAATACGGCACTCAGAGTTTGGTTAAACATATTTCCCGACTTAACATTAAATACGGTATTCGAAACGAAAAGTAATGAAACATTATTCCGTAAAGTTATTACAACTATATTATACGTTGTACCGTATTTCTGCCGACTGCACTATAATATATTAAGGATGATTACAAATCACAATAGTCAGGAACGTTTCGAGTTCATTCGTGCTACAGTTGTATTTTTATACAAACTTCGTTCTAAGGTTATAATCCAAACGGGCGGGATCAGTTGAACTGATTCAAAAAAAAAAAATAGAATATATATAGGTAGGTACTATATTTAAAATAAAAATTGTAATATTTCGACCAATCCAGGGTACAATTCTGCATTACATTAAGGTATATTACACCAAAATACTTACATAATATGTTATACTGCCCGATATGACTTCTGTTTATTTTTCCGATCATGCACGACAATACTTGATAATATGCGTATCTATATAATATTATATACCGTGTATGTTGTATCAGAGTTGTACAAAAAATTGTCTACCAGCGCTGTCTACAATTATTTTATCAAGGTTTCCCTATATGTTTTTCAAACCTACCCATATTGTAAATATACGATCGATTAGAATTTCTATATAACAATCGTAGAGGCTGATAATATTAAACCGTCTTTGCGAATCCTACCTTGTCGTCCTGTATGATGAATTAGGCCGGAGGTGTTTAAGACTCGTTTCGCTACTTACAATAATTGTACTACCTTTATTATAATCCACAATTGAGTATGGCGACTGCTGCGACGCGTAAATATCCACGCATCGTAGTCTATAGATTCGTGTCCCAAATTTCACCCCACGGCACTTTAATGGCCACGTGTATTTTTTTAAACTTATGTATTGAGTTAAGAACTGTAGTTCAATCAGAGTTTGTCGTTCGGACTTCGTTTTGAAGTTATATCCAATTTAATCGTATCGTTTATCGCGGAGATCACCCTCGGAGAGTTTGGCACGCTATATTCTTTGTTATTCTGTCTTATTCTGTGTGGCAGCCTGCTCGTTACACGTATTAATATAAGTACTTCGTGACCATAGATCGTAGTTACAAGTGATAACACATTTACACGCGGTCCATATATATATTGTGATGATATGCAACCGGAGCCGACAGGCGTAGGTAACAACTCCTTGTGCTTACTTTAATTGGCAATTTTACTAGAGGTCCGTACTCAGTAGGATATCAAGTCTAGGGACTGGAGTTGGTAGCGCAGAGAGCAGCTACTTGTTATACGTACTTAACTGGCAAGGTATACTCAAAGGGTAGATGTTCCTACACTTGTTAAATTATCAGTCTATCCGAATGGTAGGTATTCCCCTCCCCCCGATGGACAATTTCCATCCCCCGGGGATTGCCCCCCCCCACCACCATCTAACTCGAAGTTCTTCGGGGTTTGGCAACTGGATTCGGCCGACATAGGAAGCGACTACTTTAACTGGCAAGGTTACAATACATATTATATACATTCACTATATCGTAGACATGAAAAAGGAAAAATACGTGGGAACTGTTTTATTGCGTGTGGTAGAGAAAACGGCCGTGACGGCAGTTTTTAAAGACTGACAGATGGAAAACATCATGGTTCGCCGTGAACACTATAACCACTAAGAACTATTATAAGTTGAGAGCTCGGTGGTTGGTTGGATCGCGTGTGCTCAAAATCTCATTAGATTTTAAAACACGCTCGCACTTGAAGTTCTATAAATCAACGTACCTTGGCTATCGCTCGGTAAAAGTTCGCTCATGGCACTCGCCGACCCTTATCATTGTTTATAGCTGGTATACCCGTGTTGAGCGGTTAAACGCAATATTTACATTTGATCGATCTTACCGTGTTCAATTTACGACGATTTTTATCCGAACCGTTATTTCGTCATCATATCTGAGTGCGTGTTTTATATACTATATAGTATATATAGTAACGTAAGGTGCGATTCTGGGAGGGCATTTAGTCGGAACTAATCTTAAACGATCCCTATATCACCCTCGGCCAGATGAAACGATGATCCGCTATTTCCCGAGGATTTGAAGGATTACGTGCCAGGCGGCTCGTGAAGGTAGAAAACACATTAGTCACTTATAATACCATTCACAAGTTTTTATAGAAATAACAGCAATTGCAAAAACTTCTTACGGCTCTTATTTAGAACCAACTGTATTTTCGTATAAAGATTAGAAAATCATATATGTATTTATATTTAGAAAATCCAAGTAAATAGCTTTGTAAAATAGTCGTTTGATTTATAAAAAGTAGGTATTATTTGCTAATAAAATGTTTAAGCAGTATATATGTATAGTCCTTATCAATTTTGCTACAAACTCTACTCTCTTTATAAACTATTTGAAATATAGAAAATTTAACATTATGCACTACTTAATACTAGTCTAAAACAAATTTTACCGAATTTACTTCTTTAAACATTATAATTATTAGTAAAATGATATAGATATGTCTAATAGATCATAGAACCTATTATTCTATAAATATCGACAATCGACAATACCGATAGGTAAGCAAATTGCCAAAATGTTGAAAAAATTATTGCATTTTTTGAAGGTTTGACGTTTTACAGACATCGTACACACAATTTTTTGAAACATTTATCTATTAAACAATTTTAACTTTTTTTCTCTGTTATACTAACACAATATTGTTTGTTATAATTTATAACAAATATTGTCATAATATTATTTTAATAATATTTTCCTTTACATTTTTGTCTCGGTGGAGTGTATGTACACAAACACAACACATTTCGAAATAACTCTGTTGACAGCCACAAAAATATTTTACCAAAACTGTTCACGTCTTCGCGTCGCACTACCGAAAAGCAATTGTCAAAATTGCATTAGGTTTTCTGTGTATCAAGTACATACTATAAAATACGGTAGGGCGTAGTGCGAGTATAAACATAGTTTGTTGATTTATTCATATAGAGTCGTTCCGCGCGTTATTCTCGTATAATAATGATCGTAATAATCATAATAGTAATAATAATAGCAGTGCTTAAGACGTGTGTATCCTCTAAACAGTCTATAAACCAAACGAAATATCGTCGTATAAATGCCAAATGGCAAATATTATATTTGATACTACATATAAACATCACTTCAGGCACACGTGCCAAGCAATTGGAAAACGTTTAATCCCTAAGTAGTTGTTTGTTTTAAGTATACCTAATATCGTAAATTTTTTTTATTTATTCATTAAATAAAAATATGATGACATTTATATAAGTGCAATACAGAATAGTATAATTACTCGTTTTGTACAGCAGCGCAACATCCATCGTTGTGAATGTTAAAATAGGATATCTATTGAATTGTTTTTTTTTTTAATTTAAAAATTATTTTGTAGTTACAAATTTATAAATTGTTTAATTTTCATAAGTTAGGATTGATAATTTAAAACAAGTATCCACGTAAATCGATAAATAAATTACTTTATTCACAATAATATATCATCTAATATAAAGAATCGTTTTTCGTATACAATGATATTATATTCAAATTTAACACCATTCATTACAGTGACCCACTTGTAACCTACTGTACAGCAGAGCAACATCCCCTTGCCCACCTATTTTAATTTCACATTTTTAAGTGAAATATTTTTAATGAAAATGTCTTTGTTTATACTCATATAGACATTTGATGTCGAATCAATTTTCTATTATTGGCACCTCTCGTAGTCGTGACTCGTGAAGCAATACCAATATCCATCGGTTCAAAGGTCTGCTTCACGGATGACCGCCCAATCACGAACCGGTTGTCATCGTGGTTTGCTGAAATTTTTCTAAACGTGTCGAAACATCTAATACATTTTTTAACCTTTATAACTCCCTATGAATCCCTATCTGTAATTTGCGTCATTATAATTCGTACTAACCGCATGTGGCCTTCGTGTGATACGTTGATACGTATTATTATTTTATTTGAACTCAACTTTACAGGGTTCTTATTTTATCGTAAAGAAGATTTTGAAAATGCAATGCAATTTTTTAATACATATTTTCAAACGTTTTAGAACATTTACTATTTGACGTTTTCCATGATATCAGTATATATATTATGTCTTAAAATTCAAAAATCCCTTATATTTTTTCTTAGATAAAAGAATCTCAAAGAATCATTGTATAAAGTTAAATGATGACCATATAATTTGACTGTATGTCATTTATTAAATTTTACGCTAGTCTATAATAATGTTTCACTATGCGAACTGAAGTTACACAGTCGAAAGATATACCGTACGAGATGAAATTCTAGTTAGAACACTATGTCTCTCAGCCGTTTAAAAACGTCAAAATATTATGTCATCAGTATCTTTTGTATAGCATTATGGTACTACATATAACTATATAGTATGAAATATACTTCGTCGTTCTTATGTAATAAAAACCAAGTTCAATGTCATTAAGTCGTGTGGTTTTATTACCCAGATAAACCTTAAAGAAAAAAAACGTTGTGCAGTAGTGAAAGAACATTTTTCAAACAAGCTCCGTTTTGTACTTGACTGCATAGTGATAAAAACGATATATTAAGTAATATAATATATATATATTTTTAATTTAACTTTATTTAATAATCTAATCGTGTGCTTCTTGCAATCACCATCAGAATCATCGAAATATTAGCTGTTAAAATACAAACATATTGTGATAAACAAGTATTAATTATTGTTATATACCTAACCTATTAATATTCTTTTCGATCGTTAATAAATGTGTAGGTAGATATATAACATTATGAAGTGTTTGATCGAAAACAATTAATTTCAGATTACTTGCGCGTTCATTTCGAAACTAGTATTAATTTATTTTTATTAGCAATCATTAATAATGAATTATTGTACATAGGTGCAGATGTTAAATTAATGTCCTTTTTGCTCTCAATTTTGTATGTCAGTAAATAACGACGTCCGCGTAGACTGTAGACGTGTATAGATATTGCGCAGTTATTCATCTAATCACTAGTAGTTTTGGGAATAGCTGAAAGTATAGCGAAATGCCAACGTCGTCATTTTAAAAGGCTTAGTTAAAGGCCTACGATCTTTTCGACAGCTGCAATACATTAGTCGGCAGCAGTGCTGTGTTTCTGCAGCCAAAACTTTTCTGAATGAAAAAATGTCATAATAATATAATATTGTAGATAACGCAACAAAATTATATCCCGCGGTAAGGCACTATTGCAGTTTTTACTCAATCACTATAGTAGTTAAAAAATGCACGACTACGACGACCATCTCCTCCTCCAACCACCACTGTTTCAAATTAATTGTATTTATTATATGAACTCATTTGCCTACCCCGTTCCTCGGGCTATATTTTGGGACGGTATGTTATTATTAACGGTACAAACGTGCAGTGTATACATAACAATATAACAAGCTTATTTTCGCGACGATTAGATCGTCGGGGGAAAAAAATATATAATATGAAACCTAGCTCTGGTGAAACCTTACAACAACAACAAAAAAACGTTGTCCGCTATTTGATCCGCTTGTGTTGTGCTGTTTTCGCCGATGAAAATTATACGCGAGTACGCGACCCGTCGAACCCGTTGGCAAAATCGCATTTTTTTCATAGAGGAGGAAGAGCTGGCCAGCTGGGTATAGATATATCGCTTTAAAGTAGTTTTCATGTATTCAAGCGTTTGTGTGTGCGAGTTTGTGTTTGTGTATGCGAAAGAGGATTTCGAGTGAAAGGCACCCAATGACACATATCACGTCATACATTTTTAATTCACGCGCATAATCGACGATGGCGGTCTGTTAAGTACTTACAGTGCAAAATTCGTGGTTCCGTCTCTGCTTATTGCGCCTATCCGTGTAAACGACCATAGGAAACGATAACGGTGATAGTTATAACATAACGACGACCCGGTGACGAAACGAGTTTTGAACATTTTTTTTCCCCAGCATTTTTTCTGCAATTTACATTTTTCTGATCCCATGTGTTTTTAGTATTTATTGCTGGCATATAATAACTACAGATTTTTATATAATAATATGTAGAAGCCCAAATTTATAATGAGTATATTAAGCTGTTTCGGCGATCGCTTCTATATCGTCTACGATTTACAACTACAATGACGCTTGGGTAGTACACATATATAAATATACATAGTCGATTACCCGATATTAAGTGTAGATATTATATGTAGAAATATTTGCTTATATATATATATTTTTTTTACTAAAATCTCCCTCAAATCTTGTCTCGCCAAATTTTTCGAATCGGGTCAGCTATAACCGTCTTTATATATATTGAACATGGGTATATATTAAATATATATATATATATATGTATACATATGGCCTATTTTCTGCAAAATGTATCATCATCGTCATCGTCTCTCCGATTTTTTTTATACCTTTATGTGTATATATATATATATATATATATATACGTGTAAGAAAAAACAAATATTTTAAACAAGTACACTGTTATATATTTCTCGTAAACCAGCTACTGATTTTTATGTGGAGAATAATTTATAATTCACATTAAACAGAATCTCCTTCCACCTGACTTAGAACGCCATCGACATCATACAAATATTTTGAAAGTCATGCCTATGCTATTTATATATTTTTTTTATACGCATTAGGTAGGTTACATATTTATTTGACGTAAGATCTGTGTGGCACATATATTATTATCACCGCATCGTTTCTGTAAAGATAAAAAAAATGTATATGAAAAAACGTTATACAGACGTTTTATTTATTGAAACTCTTAAATGTATATACTATATGTATATATATATATATATATATATATATGATATTATTAAATCTCTGTATCTACTGTTATTTTATATTATATGATAAGAGATGTGGAATGTGCTCGTTTTTTTCGTCGTATTTTTTTTAAATGTTTTGAGATTTTGAGAACGATACAATTTTTTATAATAAACTATAAGGGAATAATTTTGTATACATAAAATACATTATTGTTTAGATTATAAAACTTACTAATTTTATACTAATAAATGTGTTTTATTGTTTTGTTCTAGGTAAGCGGGAACAACATTTAATCACTACAACTGGTATACACAACAATTTGAGAATTTTCGAAAAACTATTTTATCATTTTTTTTTTTTTTTTTAATCAAACTTTTATTTTATAACTGGCAAAATATCAGCATTTGTTTTGTTGTGAATTATGTTTAATTTAAAAAAATCATAATTTTCAACAACAAATTTAATATTTGATTCAAACTTGATGTATGTGAAGTTATCCCACGATTTTAAACGAATCAATTCGAAAAATGTGCCAATATTATGCAAATCAATTACAAATAATTGAAAATGGTTTTTTTTTAGAAATTTGCAACCAATATTTTTATTTTTCGAATTTTACATTTTTTTCGCCAGTAATGGTGTTTTGCTTATAGTATTTTAATGACTTATTTGAAAATACTAAAAACCAATTTTCAATATTTTGCAATTTATTTGAAAAATAGTGGCATATGTTTTGAATAGATTGAACGGTGCAAACTTCATGGGCATTCAAACTTGAAACTAAAAAGGTGCTCTGCTGTACAGTAGGTTACAAGTGGGTCACTGTATAATGGATGGTTTTAAATTTGAATTCAATGATTTAATATCATTGTTTAAGAAAAACGATTCTGAGCGAAAACGGTTAGTCAGCCTATTATATTACGAAGTAAATTTGATGATACTAAGGTGAATATAAAGTAATTTATATATATAAATATTATATTAATATATTATTATATTACTTGGAATCTTGTTTTAAATTTTCAATCTTTAGCTATAAAAGTTGAACATTTTATAAATTTTCAACTACAAAATTATCATTAAATTTTAAGTGTGATAAATTTTGTCAAAATTTGAACTTTAAATGCTTATAAAAAAAATTGTGCAATTTGTATTTTTAATATTTTTCAAGTGCTGTTGTAACAATATATCCAGGAGCTTAGCATTAAATTTTCACGCATTTTTACCCTTAACTAAAATTTTATTGATATTTATAGAAAAAAAAAATCTAGATTCACTTTCCTATCAGAAAAGATAAAATCCAAGCACGTTTACCGTTCTAAAAGGTGATGACAGACACAAACAGAAAATAAAAATAAAAAAAAACACATAATTGTAAAATCAATACATTCATCGTTCCACTCAGAATCTAAAATTAAAAGTACATGTAATTTATTTTATTTTTTGGAAAACACTTTTTAGAACATTCTTAAATGATTTTAATAACTATATTCGGCACTCGATAAGTTGAAAATCTTGCAACAGTTATTGATGTAATATGAACTGATTAAATTATTAATTAATATGGAAATAAAGTACCTATAATAAGGTTCAATATTATAAAAATAATATAGACTGTAGAATCTACAGTGTAGTCTTCAGTTAAGTATACCAATCTAACCACTAAAGACAAAACACAATATCGTAAATTTAATACAGAACTATTAATCAGTATACCATGTACATACTATGTATGTATATAATACCAAACTGTTCAAAACAATGATATAAATTATTGTTTGAAGATACTCGTATGTAATAATTGTTTAGTTATTATTTTTTGTTCAATAATATATTATTTGGTGATAGGGATAGTACTTTCTAATATTGTTTTGAACAAGGCCAAATTGTTTAGATTAAAAATTATTTAATTTCCTCTTATTTGTTTTAACTCGACGATCGTTACTGGACTTGTTTTTATAACTCGATGTAACTGATTGTGAGTGTAATATTAGCAACATTAATAATTTAACACCGCAACGGTAATATTTTACAAAATTACTATTACATTATGTATTGTATATTTATTCAGTTTAATAATATACGATTAAAGTGTTTACAGATTAATATAAAAATAATTTGTGTTATTATAGTAAACCAATTGATCAACCCAATTATTAGATACCTACCTACTATTATAGTCGTGAACAACCATTTTAATTCGAAATGGTTTTTGTTCCATTAGAAAATAATATTTTAACTTTTAATTTAGATTGTTGAAATAACATGAATATAATTTATGAGCTATTTATTTTTATTTGATATTTCTTGTCGATAGAATAGGGTAAAGAACACCTATAACATCGAGTTCGTTGAAAACGAATATAGTTATAACATATAAATTATAATAATTTAATAATAATTTTAATAACTATAACAAAAACGCATGTTTCAAACTCGATCCCGACAAAGGTAAATATTCGAAAACATTATTTTTAAAGTTTATTTTTTCGATGATTACATTTTTTGGTTTATGTGTTTTTCAATTCTGTTTTAGTGTGTTTTTTCTTTTACAATATGAACATAAATTTCACACGTGTACCGAGATTGTAATTCTGATAATAGCAAAGTTCATATTGTGAATACTAATATGTCGTTTATAAGGTCACAAAATTCGGGTTTTTCGACTAAATTTAAATTTAATGACCAATTACGTTATTTTTTCTTGGATTCGAAAATAATGTAATATAGTTGCAGCACTCAGCAGTACATTTAAAATTTAAATACCATCGTACATAATATTATTAGTATGTTATATCTAGGTGTGTACTGTATTTTATATCTATTTTAGATTCAACGGGTCTTTTATAGATCTTCAAACGTATACGTACGTAAAAAAACCAAAAAATTAAATTATAATTTAACCTATAGGTAAACGTTAAAAAAAACACTTGTGTACATAAAGATAAATAATATTCCTTTATTAGTTCTTTAAATAATATTCCCTTATTGATTTTTAAAAAAGTATGTTTATTTAACCTAATTTCGCCAACCTAAGCTAACCTATTTAATATAGTTTTTAGTCACCTTGAACACTAATTATTATTTCAAAATTTATATAGATATAAAAGATAGATCTTCATTAAAAATAATTTAAAATTTACAGCAGCGTATAATAATTGTATCATACATTTTTCGTAATAACTGGTATTACACAACTTCTCTTGATAACAAATAAATTCAATACTTTTTCGAAATAATATTAAAGGTCCTATTGGTACGTAAAATACGATATACATAAGTGTTAAGTATAATGTATATTACAGTGGCGTATCCAGAGGGGGGGTTAGGGGGTTGTAACCCCCCCCCCCCCCCCGAAAATTGTTAAATTATAACAACGTTATCATTAATAAATCATTTTAAGATAAAATTCCACAAAAATAAATTATAACCCCTCCCGAAAAAAAATTCTGGATACGCTACTGTGTATATACATTGTATTCATAACAATATATTTTTTACATAATATAATTAGCTTTTAAATTATAATTATTATTTTGAAAATGTATTATATATTATGTTCTTATAATATCTACAATTGCTACTACACACCACATCACGACTATTATGGTGCATGTTTGTATTTTTTAAAAAATCCGACTGCAGTACATGTGACGACGACGCACTATGTTCGAAGTTTTGTTCTTCTGGTTTATCAATTATGCCACCCGAGCACGCTTAAATGCGTAGTCGTACCCATATAATGTACCTATAAATAATTATAACAATGTAAAGTCTGACATGCAGCAACTTCTGCTGTTAATGACTCAGGCGAACGACATAACTGCATTGTCCTAAAATAAAATATAGGTATAAATATTGATTTATCCGTTTAATATTTCTTTTTAATATAGTATATATTATATCAATGTACTTGGTCCGGTTGTCTCAATAATATATATATATACATGTATATTATATAATAATGTGGTTGCGTCCACTTGAGTATTAAACACTTTTTTGTTTTCCCTGATAACAGTTCTATGTTCTAACCGCATAATTAAGTGACATTTACCATGTGTGTGTGTGTGTGTGTGTGTGTGTGTGTGTGTGTGTGTGTATTATAAAATGAGGGTGCATTATGGCCAGGAAACCCGTTAAGTGAACAATATATATATATATGTAATACCCATCGTGTGGTGGAAGCAAATAATCTTTTTGGATTTTCTCGAATGTGTCCGGAACACTATATATAGTATATATAGTTTACGCCGTTGCTCGCTGCCGTCAAGTGCAGTCGCCTAAAAACTTTCCATATTTTCTATATACTCGGCTGCAGTGCACACGTGACATATAATATATAATCACTCTGCTAACTTTTCCTTTTAATGTACTTACTGGAGCAGGGGCCGAACCCCTATCCCACTTTATTTCCCGTCAGTTTTTTCTCCTCGCGACCACAAACTTTATGTTTCTGTTTACAAAAACGCGTCTGGTGCGAGCTTTTAAAAATACACCGTGCTATGTATACACAGCAGTGTGCATACAGGTCGTATTGTATCGTACTGTCGATAACTCCGTCAACGGGCATCCTGCGCCCTACATGCTTCTGCAGTGGGTACCTATTATTCGACATAATAATATGTAGTATGTACGTATAATTTATTTATGCGTGTGTGTGTGTACTTATTTTCGTGCCGTATGTGTGAACACAGGGAGGGGCGTTTGGCTCTTCGAGTTCATAATAAATTTGCCACCGTGTCCTTGAACCTCCCCCGAGACCCTGTATCCGAAACGAGCCAACCGTCACGATATACGTACATATATTATAATACGTACATTATGTCAGGCATGTGACGATGTGATACGTTCCATCATATCGGGTCTGTCGTCTGAAATCTTATAAACATTTATTTACTATATTATATTATTATCTATAGTCAGAGGACCGTGTAATCGGAAATACTAATATTAAAACCGGAACCTGACTGGAACTCTTATTTAATTACCTCGGGGTACTGAAATCTAAACAATAGTATCGATAAACGGTGTTTCCTAGATTTTAGATTTTTGCAAATTTAAATACTATTTCATTATTTTTTTGAATTTATAAAATTTTATCAATATCTACAATAGTGTCTTATAAAGATAAAATGTTGGCTTTTTTTACTTTTATATTTACTTTAATACTAGAAACACTTGTTTTTTTTTTTTATATATACCTAGGTCTTATTTTATACTCAGAAGTTACTTTTAATACCGCTCGGTATTCGCTAAAACTAGAATCGAAATTTTTATTTGATGTAGTTTCATGTACCGAATCTGAAGTTAAAAATGATAACATAAACCAGAACTACGGGTTTCTCTAATTATTATACATATTTTTATAATTCAATACTTATTCAACTGTTTATAGGGAATCTGAAATTTTCACACGTAAACATCAACTTTACGTGTTATAAATTATTTACAAAAATATAGGCGTAATTTCGAATTACTGTAGGATACATTGTGCGGTATTGCGTTGATAGATTTGCATATTATTGTATTCCGATTGGCAATGATTTCGGCGATGTTTACGAAATGCACATGCAGTGTACGGCGTATACCGTGAGTGGATCGCGACCGGCAGTATGTATAATGCATTAAACCGTTTAATCAATATTAATGTGTTGTAGTGATCGAAACACATTGTTGAGAATAGAGAAAAGACCGTATCTATGGAAAATTTCAACGACTTTATACGTACGGCCGGCCGCGCGCGTGGGTTGCCTACGGAAAAAAATGTGTATTGTATTAATTTTAATCGCGATAAAAACCACACCGCGACCGAACCGCGTGATCCGACTCGGTCGGCCAGATGTAGTATTCGAAGTATTTCACTTAACATGATTTATTAACATAAATCCTCGGAGGGGAGGCGGGGGTCTACCAAATACAGATTCGAAAACGATAAAAAAAAAAAAAAAAAATCGTGTAATAAAACACTCCGACCGATGATCGATACGCAGACACGATTAAGCCATAAATTATTATTAGTGTTATATTATTATATTATTATAATAGTGTATATTATACACATACACGAATGAACGAGCACGCGATCTCATACACCTCTGTGCATAATATAACATGCATTATATGTATGTAATATGCATACATTTATGATTATTCGTTTCGTCCGTCTGTTTTCGAGTTATTAATTATTATTATACGTCTCTAGTTATTACGACACGCAGAGCTGTCGTCTGCGTCGTCGCTTACTGCAATTGTACAAGTGTATAGTCACAAATAATATTAGTCCAAAACATCGTAAAGAATAAAACACAAGAAAACCTAATAGGGTTGAACGTCTAAGACCGAGTGTTTGGCGCTTGTCTCGGTTCACGAAAGTTGTGCTCGTTAAATGTAGTTATTTTAATTGAAATCCGTAAAACCTCATTAGACAAACCATTCTGTGCTGAGCTATTGGTTAAAACCACGCGTGTCAGTGAAAACGTTACTATACAGTTTGCTTTAGTTTTTCCTTGCGGTTAGAGAAAAGATATGTTGAGAAAAATTACCTCTTTAAAAAAACCAACTTACCGACTGGATTTCCGAAATTTAATTGCAGTAAATAAAACTTTTTTTTTAAACTTCCCTACTTCCTAAGAATCTAAGACCACAAAGAAAGGAACTATTACTTCATATTATTTTTAAAAATACTTCTATCTACAGTATTTTATTCTTACGATACTAGCCAGGCATCAAGATAGAATGATGAAAAAGAATGCAACAAATATGTATACCTACGTGATATGAATTATTAGTTATTAAAAATAAAATGTATTTGTAGTTTTAAGTGCACAACAATAATATTGGTTTCGAACTTCTAAGTCAATTTTAGTTGGTTTTTAAATTGTTTGTATTTTCGCTACCCCGTGTCATATATCTATATATATATATTATATATATATCATCATACCCTGTCCGTGTCGTGTACCGGAGACTTAAATTGTGTACACTTATATAACAGCGTGTAGCTGTATGACATTTCGTTACACAATTCAAAATTAAAAAATAGTAAAATTTACATTTCAATGGATCTTAATGATATACATTATACACAATATAATACTCGTAGTTTTGTGATCAATTATAAATTAAATCATGAATAATATCGTTTTAATCAGTGTTCCAATATACGAAATGCGTTTATTATTATCAGCAGAGTTCTGCAGTGCGAAATTTGATAAAATTAAGGGACTGTGCCGAGTATACTATAGTATCATAATCACGTCACATCGCGAAATATTGGCGTTGATTTATTGGCTATTTATACAATCGCGACCGACGTGCCCGTATAATTTTCGGAGGAAACAAAACAAAAAAAAAACGATTAAAACACGACGGTTTTTTTCTTTCATATTTCTCAAACCAAGCGTATGTTAAAATAATTATAATAATTTGCGATGCGATCTGCTGTTAAAACAATAGCCGAATATATATATTATTATAATCTATGTGTTCACATCTGGCCGCGTGGTCCGGCGCCCTTGCTCGGCGTATAATATAATATATCTATTTATAATCGAAAGCGAACAATCGCGGAAACTCGCATAGAAGTTTAATGGTCACTCCTAGTGTATAGAAATGCCGAATTCGTATTATTTTCGTAATATTTTTTTTTTCCTGCCCCAGGAAATTTCCCTTATCCGCGATTCACCCACACGGTGTATACAAACCGTTAATATTATAATATACAGTGAGATTCCGTACCCATAATGTATAATTATTATATTAAATTAGGTTGCCCAAGACATATTATATATTATATATAATATTGTGATGTGCGATGCTACGGCATTGGTTATACATTTATTTACCTGGTATAATACGCGTGGTAGTTCTGAAAGTCTTCGATACAATTTATTATGCGTAGGTACCTAATTAGATACATTGTACCTACTAATGTATAATACATAATAATTTGAATGAAGTAGGTACTTAACTGAGTTAATCAATGATCATCAATATTCTTAAATCCTCATAACGTGCTGAATAGCTTTTGATAATGATGGTTGAAATCTTTTCAAATAATATAGGTACTGGTTTTTTTTTTTTAATATATATTTTAAATTATTTTCTGCATTGTTTGACATAAATATGAAAAACACAATATACATATAGCTTTTTTTATTTTTTATTTAGTTTATTTTTTTGTTTGTTATAAATACAGTGTGAAAATAATCGTATCTATTATTTTAATATTATGTATTTTATAATTGATTTTCTTTTGTTTATAAAATCGTATATCATATTATAGCTTGAAGAAATTATAAATTGCAGATAATTTAAATGCATAAAATAATAATAATGATGATATTATAATTCAAGATTTTTGGCTTCGATTATTATGCTTTTGTTACTTTTATCAACTAATTTTTATAATATTAATGAAATACCAGGTACCTATAAGTACAATTATACCATATTATAGGTACTTACTTGCAAATTATTATACTAAAGTAAAAACTTAACATTTGACATTTTAGACATTTTAATGTCTACTGCAACTGCATAGTGCATTGTATACAGTAACACAAATCTTCGTCCATTAGGTATTTGCTAAACAGATGAATGATCCACCAAGCATGCTTAATCCTTTACTTTATTCAATAATGCAATTCTTCAAAATCTGATTTTTAGAAATTTTAAATAAACTTTCATAAATATCATATTTTGAAATTCCTAAGATTTTTTATACTGCTCAAAGATTTTAATGTGGAGATACAAACTTCTATTTTTAAAATTAAAATCCTCATCCTTATCTACTGTAAATTAATTAGTCTATATTTTTTCCTATCAAAATCAAAATTTGAATAAGCAGTTTTTTTAATTACTTTGTGTACTAAGGATAACAAGTTCATGAATCATGATATTGAATTAAGAAGGCTATGGTGAATAATTTATGAATAAAGAGTTTATGGTGATATTCAAATATTAGTAATTAATATTTATAATTTTTAAAAATGTTCCAATAGTATAATAAATACTAGATCCAAAATTTCATATATTTTATATTTTATAATACCATTTGTAAGGCCTATTATCCTTAATGTAAACATTTTTATAACTGAGAAAAATAATTTCTTAGTTATTTTTAAAACAGAAGTTTGTTATCACCACAGGATATTCCTTTATAACACAAAAAAAAAATTCAAGAATTTGAATGAATTACTTATTAAAAGAAAACATGGGATTGAGCTTAATTGATGAATATATTAATATATTGTATATTTGTTAATTTACCAGACCTAACCAACAGTAACCTATAATATATATTTAATATAGATATGCCGTATATATAATATGTTATTTCCTAGGTTGTTAATACAGATATTTTTTTTTTCAATTATTTATCCTAACCACCAATTATAACTAAGTATCTGAAGCGGTAAAATACGGTTTAATATATACATATATATATACCTTATAGGTATTTGTTATTAATGATGTGTACCGTTTTAGAAAATGTGCTAATGACGAAGTCATGAAAATAGTCAAAAAGTGAAAGCTTATGTTTTATAAAAACGTGCACATCGCCTTGTGTTTTTCGAAGCGACGTTTTATAAAATATTTTTGAACCGAAAAATCGTAGAGCAAACATAACGTGGCATTTTAGTCCACGGTTAACATAACAAACATAGTATTATGACTTCAGGCCTGCGAGTTAATGACGGTTTATTTTTTAAAGTTATTTTGATCAAAATTAATATTATATTATATTATACCTTATTGTCTTCAACCAATCGTCTTGCGCGATTATGTCTTTATTAGATTAATACATTTCGTAACAAAGCGACCACAATTTAGAATATTTAATATCAAATACTGTGTGTAGGTATTATTATTGGCAAGTTGAACTATAAAACAGGTGTGTGTGTGTCATGTGTGGTAGTACCTATATAATAAAAGTATAATATTAAAATACATAATGATAGTTTTCAAAAGCAATTATCTATTTCATTAGCGTTAATTATACATTTTAATTTTTTGAAATATATAATGAAAATAATAATTAAGATTTATATAATACATCGTACCTCAAAATTCGTTATGAGTTAGTATATATACTTATGTATATACATTATTTATAGCTGTACCGCAAAATCTGTTTATCTGCTGCACTGATCAGGATGCAAAATCGGAAAAACAATTTATAGATTTCAACTGGAAGTGAAAATAATATTATAACGTAGTAGGTAGCCAAGACTCATTTGTCGAAGTTCGTCTCGAGGTTCATTAACGGACGAGGAGAAAATACAAAATATACGCCCGCGAAGATACGATCGATCGCTCGTCATCGGTATATAGAGGTACCTATACTCGTACATATATTATATTAATATGATAATAATAATAGATCGTTTATGAATATACCTATACATTATTTTATTGGAACGCTGTGGCGGCATCAGTGTAATGCACCCGAGGCTCCCGGTCAAAGAATAATATCTGTATATATACATTATATACCCTCTGGCCTACTGCGAGATAAGATCATAGTATAATATTAAATGTGATACGATGTGTAGACTAATGGCCTAACTCCCCACCCTGCAATGTATCGTATCTTGTCGAATTGTTTTTAAATTTCAATCGTTATGAATCGTCGAAAAGCGTTGCTAAATAAAGTATAATAATATGTACCTATATGTATATGTCGTATATACTTTATATACGTATTCATTATACGTAGAAATATATATATATTTAACTAGTGTACTATAGTGTAATAACAGGTTGACGATCTTTAATGCGTAAGTTACTTGCGTTTCCAGTTGGTTTTTAATTAAAAGTAATATTACAAATTGCAACTCATAACACTGTGGAGGTAAAATAATTTAAAATATGTTACAATTGTACAACACAATAGTATTTTTACTAAAGCAGAATATTTTTATGAAACTGAACAGACATTTTTTATTTCCCTGTTGAGAAAGTGGTGCGGAAAATCGATCAGTGTGCATCCCTACAACCGTACCATTATTATACAGCTCCGCTAGAATATTACCTACACGGTGATCGCCCAAAATATTTAATAGAAAAAATTCCTGAGGGAAAAAATGTCTACAGAAGAAATGTCTGAGGGAAAAAGTATCCAATTGATTATACAGCAGTAATTGAATATTTTATACATATTTTTTGATCACAAACTGTTACCTACTAAATTGCATTAAGAAAATAGAGTTTTCGTAAAACGTTATCGATAAGTGATTGAGTATGGATGATTAGATGTGTTATTTTAAATATGAGGCCTTTATATATGGGGACGTTATGAATATTTTGATCTTATTATTTTTTACATTTATGCCTTTCGTAAAATATTTTATCTTAGTATCTCAAAATTATAAAAAAAAAGGTTATAGAGCTATTATAGGGACTAACACATTGACTAACAACACTTCAATAGCGTTACGAAAACAAATTCTGTCAATTAAGGGTCACTTTGAATTATTGGCCAATGGAATTCATGGATGAAATATGAATTAAAAATATTGACTGCTACAACATGGTGTGACTGCGGTCAATACTCAATGTGCTAAAAATTTCTATTTCGATCAATTGTACTATTATATGTGTATAAATGTATTTACACGAGTCTTTCAATATTAAAATTGCACATCTGCACAATTAAACTTTCAAATATTTCACTCCAATTTCGTTTTATGGTAAAATGATCATCCCTGTATCTATTATGCGCTTGTAACTTTGTACACAAATGATTAATGGCTATAACAAAACAGTGGAACTAATGCACACGTCATACATACCTACATACTTGCATACATCTATACATACATACATAAATACATACATACATACATACATACATACATACATACATACATACATATACATACATACTTACTTACTTACATATTATTTATTACAGCTGGTGTATAGGTGAGCTTAGTGGTTGAGCCGGACTCTAAAGTTTAAATGGATGGCTATATATTATATATTTCGTTTTTACTTGTAACTATTCTCGCGTATTTCCGGAAAAGCGCTCCGTGTAATTTTTTTCTGTTCTCTGCATTAGGTACCTACTTTTCTTTGTGTGTATATATATATAAAAGCGTATACATATTTAATGTGGCGGTATTTTTTCTCTACCAACTTCTAAAATTTAAGTATTATACATTTATATCGAGCTCGTTTTATTTTTTAATAAACAACAACGATGACGTCATGATATACAGCCGGTGCCTATATACATAAATATATATTAATGAACGTTAATCGTTCGGTATAAAAATCGCACCCGACAACGAATCACAAGACCTTATAAGTACGAGTAATTAATTCTTGAGATGTTTTTTTTTTCGTTTATTAATTTTATGGGTTTTTTTTTCATTTAAAATATAATTACACGTTCGTTGTTTCACTATTATTATTTAGTGTTGGCCAACGATATAATTTTCAATATCGATATCGTATTTTTTTCTCCGATATCGTATTGCGATATCGGAAAAATACCGATATCGATATCGAAGCATATTACAAATTTAAAACATTAAAAGTATAGAATGCATATTATATTATGAGTGTATTGAAAGTATATTAAAAGTATAGAATACATATTGTTTTAATATTATATTATGAATGTAAATTAATTATTAATTATCAATTATATATTATTTAATTATTTTGTATAAACTGAAAAGTATCCAATGTATTTAATCAAAAAATTTCTTCTTCGAGCAGTTTTTCCATCAATGTTTCAGAACTTGAGTTCGATTTGAAATATGAATTCAAAAATAACAGTTGATTGAGTCGTTCAGGAGATAATCTATTTCTTTTCTTGGAAATGATTGTTCCAGCTTCGCTAAATAACCGTTCACAGGGAACACTAGTGGCCACTATACTTAAGTATTTTTTGGCTAGTAATGATACAGCTGAGTATTTAGATTCGTTTTCTTTCCACCAATTTAAAGGATCTTGATCGTAGGGAACTTTGATTTTCAAATTTTTATACTCTTCAGCGATATTTTCGATAATTATTTGTAGATATCGATATCGAAATTATTGAAAAAATACCCACGATATCGATATCGTATCGAATTATCGATATCGTTGGCCAACACTATTATTATTATTATTATTCTCATCAAATAACATCTCGAAAGTTTCGAAACCCAATAATACATGATAATATATGACATCCCCATCATCACGTCGCAATGTACAGTTTCACGTTTATACATGTGTGTGTATATATATATACAGTATTATACCTACACATTATACAGTAACATAGTATACCGGTACGCACATCCTGTATAGCAATATATTATAAATTATTATAGTTGAATAGGTTAGGTATCCCTATATAATATGTGCATCGTGAACATTCATATAGGCTTCATCGCAGTTCTGCCCGGCGCTATTATATTATTAATATTAAAATATCTGAGATACTGATTTAAGATAATAATGAGATGTATACGATAAAATATTATATTCATCTATATTTAGATCCAATCTCCCTACGGTACGGATCTTATCGCAAACCATTTGTCGTAATGTACAACTAAAAACCGGTCTCGTTTAATTGATCTTGTCAAATCACCCTGTATATTGATGATGCGTATAATATATCATATATTATTATGATACGTCAAACGTGCATTTCTCAAGACTTTTAAGCTTGAATTCCGAGAGATTTGAATTCCATGCTCGCGTGATTTTTGTTTTCACTTATCTCCATCCATTTCAAAGTTTAGATCAAAGAGTCAAAATTTAACATGGCACTGGTGACGGACGTTGATTTGTAACATACCTAGTTTGAACCATAAGAAGGGTAAACAAGACAGAAAACAATGGATTAAAACGTAACAGTGAAAATTCCATAACACCTATATACCTATTTGTATATACGCATATAATACAATATAATAACTAGAATATTATCAATTATGATAAACTGAAGCATATGATTTACTTTTTTTTTTAAATTTCCATTAATAAATAATTTTCCGATAAAATTTGTTAAAAAATGGTTTTTAATCCCCCCCCAAAAAAAAAAAAAATCTGTATACTCATAATTATTTGCATTATTTTATTTTTAACTACGTTATAATTTTTACATTTCTTATGCAAAATAAAAAATGTATAGACTGCAGTATTAAATATTATTTATTATTAATAATTTGTCCAGTCTTCGTATGGTTTTAGTTTTATATATGCATTTGAATCTGTATGTTGCGTATTATACTGAACATTATTATCCAAAACACTGCATAAAATATAAATTAAAATAAGGTACCTACTAATTTAATATTACTAAACTTGGGTACCTACTACCTATTATAAAGTCCAAACAGAAAACACCAGCGGCACCTGTTGGTTTGGTGACAAACAATAATATTTTTGTATAATATCGCGTCAATTGTTATTTCGAAACCTATACCTATGCCTATACCTATGGCTATATAATTAATGTTGGATGATCATAAAAAATATAGGCAAGTACAAAACTATTATTTTATTGTCTACCCTGATTTTGGTTTTACGATGTCTTAGAAATCTAAGAATGTAATTTAAAATTTTCTCAACTGAGTGTGTTTCTAAGCGTAAATAATACTACCGACAATATATTCTAAACATTTTAGTGAAATGGAACCTAACCGAGTTTCATACAGAGTTGGTTTTAAGTGCAATTATATTATTTATCATTGCAGTTTTTAAATGTAATATCACTTCTACACTTAAATCTTGGGCTGAGATAAGGAAAGTACAATAAATAAATGAAATGTCTTATTCTGGTTCTAATATTTTTGATTTGTGTATCCTACATTGCATCTTTAAATAAAACCCAAATTTATCATGACATCCGAATTCAACGCGTGTTAAAATAATGGAACCACATCATATTCCTACTACACCCTACCAGGAGTACCTCCTTGAAAATACTAATAGTAGCTTATATTATTGTAGGCGCCTTCAGAGTGTATGGCGACGGGTAATAGTGATTACTAAATTAAGCAAACTCAATTGGACGCTTGTCCAACTTATTTAATGTTTTAGGAAAACTACCGGGTTGATGTTTGTCGTCGCCTCGTGTATACGCAGCAAAACATAATAAACGACAAACTTATCGTACAAGACATTACGCAAGTCTTACTTTTTAAATAGGATTCGCTTTCTACGAAGTGAAGTTTAAATTCGGTGACTGTGGATAGGTTAATAAAATGTGTGAACCCGCAAAAAACAAATCGAGGAATATAAAAGTATATATTATACAAGTCTCGTAAACCCCTATATTCACCACACCCCGAACGGCGCCACTGCCAAAGTGTGGAAAGTAAATATAGGCTATTTGGCGCATTCGGATTACGGGGTCGTGCACTTGGCCCAAAAAAAACACGTAGTCAGAACTTACCTCAACCCCAACGCAGATGACCGCGACAAGTCTCCCGAAAAGGTATCTCCCGCACTCTCGCAGTCAGTCCCCTTGGAATCATTTCTATCACCCGTCTATTTATAATATACAATAATAAAACTCTACAGACCGATAAATGGACGTGCAGGCAGGACGTTATCCCGCATAATATATTACATCCACTGTGCATATTTACATATGTATATAATATAATATTTATATTATGATCGTGGTTTATGGACTACATAAATTCGTCGGGACTATAATATTATAGTCTTATGACGAGATATGAGATATCACAGACATGTATATTATATATCATATGAAATATATATGAATTCAATATAATGATATGGTGTGGTGGTTTCATCGCAAATATATTACATATGCTCATCGTGGCCCATAACGCTATATTTATTAGCTTCATACATCATGGTAACCTAACCTGCATATATATATATATATATAGTAAAATTACCATATACTGGAGTTGTTGTATATATATATATGTGTGTGTATGGCCCTTATTGGTTTGTGCATAATTAAACGCGCGCTGACGGCAACGCCCCCTCGCCAACGACGATGGGAACACCTTTAGGGGCAACACGTTTCCGAAATGGCACAAAAAAAAAAAAAACCAATAATCGTAAAATCGTTCTGTCGGCTTTGTTTTTTTGTATGTACGTTAGCTATAAAATCACTACAACTATGCTACTACCACTACTACTACTATACCGCCCATCGAGACCTGGTTTGCCACATTTCGCGAGATCGCATCCTCCTCCTCAACCCCTCCTTCTATACTTACGTGCAGCCACGTGTTTAGTTCGCGAGATTTTATGTGCGTCTTTTCGCCTAGGTACCTTTGGTATTTCATCGCTTTGGCTCGCTAATCACCGACGTACGTTGGATTTATCGCCGTCGTAATGTACGTCCTATAGCTATACAGAGGGATCCCGTGTTGCTATTATTTGTAACATACATTTCTCACTCTGTAATCTGTGTACAGCAGTTAAATTGTGTTCGAGATAATATTATACCATAATGTTTCAGCACGATAAATCATTATTAATTTTTTTTTTATATTTGTTACACCACATAACACGATGAGTGAGCATTTTGAAAATTGTGTAAGCAAGACGTAAATATTTTTAAATAATCCATGCATACCGCACACGCAGATCACTACTAGACAATTTAAGACTTCGGAAATCGAATAAAGTATGAGTAATACTGGGTTATACGTATAATGGCTAAAGTTTTTTTTGTGATTTAATTTTAGGAATTTTTCAAACAAATGAGCCGTGTAGAATTATTTGTAGCCATCGCATAATAATTTAGGAAAATTAGATCTGTACTATTTATGTTCTGTGATAAAAACGGACAGTTTTACTATACTAAATAATTTAAACCTACTTTTACTTTGTCTTTTTTCATGTTTTATCTGCTTATTACAAATACTTATATATTACACATAGTATTACATTGTAGACTATTATAATCGAAAATTATTTTTTGTACGCATATTATAGTTCAAAATAATTAGAAAAATTGAAATATTCCATTTAATACAGTATAATATTATATGAAATGGTGTACTTAAAACGCTTTTCCGAGTAATATAGTAATATAAATATTATAATAGTATTAAATAGGTTTTATTTATATACAAAGTCACGTATTATCGAAATCTGTATGATTGTTTTAATTATTGTTGATAAAAACTGGTGCGCATAATATGATTACTGAATATACTTGCTGCTATAGTTCCATTAAATGATTGTAGGTACTCTTTGTTTCGAAATAACTAACGTCAGTCTACAATAGTATAATATTATATTATACTGCACGACGACGAGAAACAGATATAATAAGTATATCGACGTAATACTTTTTATGTATAAAAAATCAACTCGTTCAATATAATCGTTGTTGTATATGTATAATATATTAATATTGTTATTACATTGATCACGAATCCCAAAGATGTGTATATGAAACTATTATTATTATTATTATTATTATTAATATTATTATTGTTATTGGATATCTGGAGCATGTATACTGTCGACATTGCGGAGTTGGAAATCTCGTGACCGCTATTTATCAACACAAGAATATTATGTTCACGTATCGTAATAATCGTGCTTAACTGCACTATAACCCCGTTTGCACTAACCACAGTTTTTAAACTTGTCATCACCATGTCAACTATATCACCAATACTATAGAATATCAATCGACGTCCAAAACTCTGTATAGGTACTAAATTCTAATCGTTTTGCCAGCATTAACAACCGTGTATATTTATATACCTTCATGTTTATCCAGAAGTCAAGCACTTCAGAACTTCTTGTTCCATCTCATTCTATTTATTATGGTTATAACTATTATAACCATCCAATTATCCATATGCTCTGCACCCTTAATAATGCCTCTATAAAGTAGTGTCAGCTTTTTTTCTGGTCAAGTTTAAAATTTGGTCGAGACGCATACGTTCCTTTAATCTCACCAATATAGTGAACAGTAAATAATAATAGACAATAGTAATTACTATTTATCGTAGATTTCTACGACAATAACGACTGCAATACCAACAACAATACTGAGGGTTAATAAACAAAAAAGTTTAAAACTATTCATTTTGACTTTTTAGGCCACCCTTCTCAGTATCTCATACATATCGTGTACATACCTGTTTTCCATAATCAATATATAAACAATAGGCATTATAGCCACCCACTAATTTGCCAGTAACTTCGATTCGAGTACTTCTGATCCTCACTTTACCTTATATTGAATCGTAGATGGTTTTTTGCACGGCTTAACACTACACTATAAGTTATTGCAATAGTACCCCCTTTATATAATTTTGTCAAGTCAAGGAATTAAAATGGCAGCGTAAGGGGGTGACTTATATTTAAGCCATGGACCGTATCCTTGCACTACCATTATATTTTGTTTGATAACAGTATAGGATATGTGCAATAAGCCAACAAAACCTTGTATATTTGAGCCATGGTTTTCTGCGAGATTCAGTTACCCTAAAAACAATTAAACATTTTGATTCTACCATATTATATTTTATGTATCTGTAACTTGTTAGACCATAGGTATCATGATATTATTTATCGTAATACACTTCGTATTATACACTACACCTGCATGTCCGACTTCATAAAACGTTTGACCTCGTGTGCACCTATATTCACCCGGAATACGAATTAAATGATATATTATATTATAGGTAGTGCTTTATAGTGGCGATCATCGGGGCACATGTATACACGATATTATAGTATATAAGTGTACCGACGGCTCAGTGGTCAATGATTGATAGCTGGAACACCTCTATATATACATATATAATATGCAGTGTTGGGGAGTAACTTAACTTAAGTTACAAGTTACTGTAACGAAATTACTTTTTAAGTAATTTGATGGTAATTTAATTACATTTTATTGTAAGTAATTTATATGTAATTTAAGTTACTTTTTTGTAGTAATTTTTACTAAATTACTTGTTACTTTTTTTTGGATTAATACATTTTTTAGAACGTACCTATTGATAATATTGTGTGTAGGTAAATATTAAAGTATATCATAATATAACTTATTAGTATTTTAAATTTATAGGTGAAATTGTATGAACTGTAGGTACTATTTTTGTTATAGCTATTGACAGTTCGACTATAAACTTTTATACTATAGACTATTAGACTTTTAGAAATTTAGAATGGAATTCTTATCTTTACTCTGTAGGTACTCTGTGTTGTATCGTCGCGGACGGCTCACGGCGTCAGCGTCTGCGTATACAGCATTGTTGGAACTATCAATAAATAGTAATAAAAATAAAAGTGAGGGAGACGGAGTGGCCGAGCGGACTAAGGCGTTGGTGGCAACGCGCACCGTAGCTGGTTGGAATCTCGGTAACGGGCAGACTACAGGTGCCCAATTTGAAATTCTTTCAAGCTAAAATACACCGTACCCTCCATCTCAGTTAAAAACCACCCAATTGCTGCGGGTTAGTTAATATAAAAAAAAAATAATTAATAAATAAATATGTGGCTTAGCTGCTAGCTACCAGTCGCGCAATACGACTGAGAGACTGAGAGTAAGTTGCGCCCGCTGCTACTAGTTCCCGGATGGGTGACCACCCGGATTCGTAGTAGTAAAAACCTTGCCACACTTACACGTGTTTACATTCATACCGTAACAACACCTTACCATACCAAATTTACCAACCACAGTTTATAATCCCCTACAACAGCTTATGGCCATAGTTTCCGGGCTTAAGTTCAATAAAAATAATAATAATAATAATAATAATAGTGTAGCAAAATGAGTATCTGCTAATAATTTCACATTTTTGATTGGTATTACCTATTGAGTTTATGTATTGTTATATTGACAACATGATTATTAAGCTCCAGTGATATTTTTGAAAAAAAGTAACTTCTATTGTAATTCAGTTACTTTTTAAACTCAAAAGTAATGTAACTTAACCATATTAAAAAAAAGTAACTTAAAAATAATTTAGTTACAATTTTGATAAGTAATTAGTAATGTAATTTAATTACCAAAAATAAGTAACTTCCCCAACACTGATAATATGACGCCTACCTATATATTATAACTTTCGTGTTATGCGATGAACTACCTATTTTCACATATTTTAAGAAGTTTTAATCGATGAAATCCAGACGTTCAAAACGGTTTATTAATTATTCGCACAAATTATAAGTTCCTGGTTATAAATAGGTACATAATACGCGAATGCACATTATACCGGGTGATCCATGTAACGAAATGCACTACCTATAATTATTTAAAAAACCAATAAAGTTTTTTAAAATATTTTTTTGATAGTTTTAAGTCAATAAAAATTTTTCTAAAAAAAAATGTATACTTTGCTTTTTTTTAACGACAAGATATATTTTTAATTCCTAATACCAAATCAGAACATTTATTCCATTTGCTCGATTTAAATTAAATTAAATTTCTTTCTGTTTTTAAATTGATTTGACGGGGTAAATACCATCTCAGAATATTATGCCACTTAAGGGGTATACCTAATACATAATATTATACTTGTGATTAATTTATGAAAATATCGATTTTATATATATATGTCATTACAGCTGACAAAATATCAATTTATCACCGTTTAATTATTTTGTATTTTGAATCGGACATATTATATAGTTTGTGTTTTAAATCAAGTATTCTATTATCTTTAAGAAGACTTATATCCTGTTAATAAAACATTACGGTTCTAGGATACAAACAACAATAGTAAATCGTTGTGTGCTTACAACTTTTACTAGATTTAATGCCAAATACATTACAAATTTTACTAAAAGCACTTTACAAATAGTAAAAATCAAACATTAAATAGTAACAATCGGTTTTTATTCTTGGCTTTTGACCAAATTGCGAACTATCATAAACTTCATTGCTAGTCCAAAATAAATTATTTGATTCAATTCTATACACTTGTTTTAAATTTATAATTTATCAAAAATATTTTTTCTACATAATTATAGATTGGTTCAATCATCTTTTTTTACGACTTCCTATAGAAGGTATTATTAGGATCACCCTAGTAACTATAGGTACTAATAGTTATTATTGTAAATAAATTATTATCTTGTAACGTATAATAATGGTTATAAATGGTAACTATTGTTAAAAATATGAGAATTATTCTTTTCAAAATATCTGAGAAATAAATTTCCAGAGAACAATAAATTAAAATTAAAATAATATCAAAAAATATATTATATAATCATTAGTATAAAAAAAGTATATGCTTACTAAAATATGAATTCATTATAATATTATAATGTATAATATAATATTAATATACAAATAATATTTTCAAAGATTTGTAGCTATTTTTATTGATATTACCTTTAAATTTGGTAATAGGTCGTTCACTCTAAAATTACAGAGTAAAGCTGATTATATACCTACTATATATATACAGCGTTTTGATTTACGTTTTAAATAATCTAAATAATTTAAAATGTATCAAATTGATAGTTCGTAAATCGTAATAGGATAGTTTTTGCATTTCAAATTTTAAAAACGTTTTACTAAAATCTCAATCATTGGCGAAGTTAATTTATTATATTCGATATAATAGTATAATATAACATACAAGGCAATTTAAGAACAGTTTTGTCGTATCGGAAACATAAAAATCACGCGGTATACGTCTAGGGAAAGTTTAAATGGACTCATATAAACTATTAAATTTAATATATTACTAATAATTTAATTTCAAACTTAAAACGGAAACTATACGCTTTATAGATTATACGGTTACACTGTATATATGAAATTGAAATATTATGATTTTAAGCCCATTTTTATAGTCCATTATTGTTATCGCTACCTATATATATTTATTATGCTCCTTATTGCGGGCTATTTGGTATCGTGCGACTCTATCATTTTTTTTTATATACCTAAATATAAATAATATATATACAATGTAACAAATAACATTATTTTTTATAACTTAAACCGCATGCCTAAAAATCAGGTGCATATGTAGTAACCGTCAACATTTCACGCTATATTATAAGGATTTTTATTGTATACAGCTCTAAAATAGTAATAAACTGTGGAAATGTATTACTTATATTAATTATATTATATTATACCTATATTTTGTCTATAATAATAAAGCATAACTTACCTATATGCTGTTAAGTCCCGAAACCTCTTTCTTTTAATGAATCGAAACAAAGTTGCACTTACATACGCGCGTATATAATATAATCTGGTTACTTATAAATTATTTTCCTGGTTAGAATTCGCGAGATTACGTTAATTTTTAGTCGTGGTTAAAACATAGATAATATAAGAATGGATAGGACATGCCTATACCAGTTCCATATGAGGCCCTGTGCTTTTTTGGGGAAGAGAGAACGTAAAGAGAGAAAGACGATATGAGGCTTTTCAAGGTTATGTGCAAAACTATTTTATTAAATAATAATAACATGATAGTCAGTTATATTTAGATATTTGGCAGTTTGTATTTTGATTGTTGTGCCACCTGTGCCTGGAAAATGGAAATTGGAAAATAATATTTTAACAAAATGAAATTATATAAATTTTATTTATTATTATTTATCAATTATCATATCAATATTTGCCTTATATAACCTTAAAAATAGTATCACTAAATTTTCATGTGATAAGTTCTTATGTCCTATCCATTCTTATATTATCTATGGGTTAAAATCGTTCACTGCAGTTGGTATAGGTACCTACATAATATATTATGTAAAGTCGATAAAGTTTATTCTAATTTATCTAATTGTGGATCGCATATAGATATTTATCGATCTACAGAAATCCGTTCGATACAGTCCAGCATTGCGTGATTGGACCTTATATCCTTGTTATGAATGAAAAAAATATTACACATCTGTAGGTATACCCGTAATACCTATATATATAATATATTATACATATTATCATAACAAGACGAACGCATGCTGCGCAGTGTACCTGAATGAAATTACTATATTTTTTATTCGCATTATCTTCTATATTATACATGACATTTTGTATGAAACGATAATATTATGTATTATACCTAACGTCGTATTATAGACTATAATAACTATATACTATAAACAGAAACTTTATGACTGTGTATTATATTATTTATCTGTTTTCATGTCTCGTTCCTATCTTTCGGCGCTATAGTATGGTGTAATAATACACGTAAACAAAATATTATACCCATGAAAAAAAAAAATGTAACAACAATTAAAATTTAAAAAAAAAAAAACGTTGTCCTAGATGGTAGGTATACATTATGTACATATAATAGTATATATGATTCTACCGGGCGGTAGCGAAAGAACAGAGGAAGGTGCCATATATATAATTAAGTTTGGCGTGTGTGTATACGTATATACAATTATGTGGCGTTGAGTTATACCGTTTAACATTTATTAAAAATTTGCATATTCAAATAAACCCGAAAAAGGGGCCGCTGACACAGTTCGCAGCGGTCTGGTTTTCGTTTATAAATCATCGCGTGATGTAATGTTTTCGTGAACATTTATTATCTGACCGAAATGTAAATAATAATAATTATTAATAATGTACCTAAACTATACGAACATTTAATTACTTTACCATCACCTTCGTGTAATTTGAATACACTTTAAATGTATAAAGTAAATCATTTTAATAGCTATGTAATGTGTATAATAAATAAATAATAATTGTAACGTGATATTAATTCGGCTGACGTTTGACACCGGATACGCGTGAATCGTATCGGAAACGCGATTGGTCGAAGACATAAATAAAGATCATAATATATGCCAGTGTGATTTTCTGTTCGATAACATCTCTCTTGTATACAGGGTGACACACCTGCAAGGACCTCCTATTTACTTTTCATTAATGCAGTTATTCAAAATCTGACTTTTGGAATTTTTAAAAAACTACTCGTTCAAATTTTGATTTTGATTATATGAATCTCAAGTCACATTGTAAGTAGCTGGTACAAAACATCTTCAGAATTTGAAAATATGATCTTTATAAGTATGTTTAATATTTATAATTTATAAAAATGGTGCAAGTATTTATTATAATAGACTGATATTACATCTATTTTATATTTTAATAAACAAAAAACTACTGGTTTGAATTTTTTGAATTAAGTACATCAACATTTTCAAAAAAACTATTCACTAAATAATCAACAGGAAGAAAAATGAAGGCTCATTTGTAATACATAAGTTTGTATAGGTATTGCGTCACACAACACTCCTTAAGTAGTGAAAAATTCTCAATAATTTTAAAATATGGTCTTTAAGTACATTTAAAATCGTAATTTGAATAAATTCATTATTATAGATATGTAATGTAAAATATTGAGGTGAGCGAGCATCATATTGCTTGTCAAATCACCCTGTAGAATTTATAACGATGTACTATACCTGCCCTCACCGTTCCAACGGTTATATTTCATCTGTATGTTTCGGTATTTTTTTTTCCTAAGCTCGCTCATTATATTTCCCTAAAAAAAAATTTGTCGTCTCGAACGTGTATCATACGCATACACAAGAGAACAGGTATGCGACGTTTTGAACTTCGCGGAATCGCCGGGAAAATATCATCGTCGGTACACCGTTTGTTGTTGTTGTTATTATTATTTTTTTATTTTTGTTTTAATGATATACCTAACTCTCGCGGCGAAGCGGAAATCGCCGGAAGGACATGACGTTCCTATTACATACGTACCTATATAATAATATTATAATGTTGTTAGAAGGTAGATCGTCGTGTTATTATACTAGTACTGCAGCGGAGTCAGTGCGTCGACGTGCTATGCGTTGCCGTTTGGATATTTTTTATCCTCCAGAAATTGAAATCTCCCGGCGTGTAGGTATATTTTATACGAATAATAATAATTTAATAATATATTATGTAGTCGGACTTGTGTGTTGTCCACCAGAGTTTGACGTACGCTTACGGTAGGTGTAAAAATTCGTATCAACAATTATCAGGGGCAGTCGCGTAATATAATTATACGTTTGGGTAAACAATTCCTATTGAAAAATTAACCTGTTGTACGCCGCGGCGTGTGGCGTGTCCTGCAATCATCTCTGACCGTCTTTAAACTCGTCTAATATATAAATTATAGCGCCAAAATACCGAAAGTATAATTTCATATAAAACCTAGTATTTCGAGTGTATAAGGAAGTGCATCCGTAGCTAGAAAATGTATATACCTACGTATAATGATATGTACCTATACGGAGTCGTATTTTTAATTTATTTGTACTATCTGCAAGAACGGTTTTTATAATAATGTATATTAACGACCTACATAATATTATTATATACGCATATCCTAACTGAGGTCATACCTAACAACTGTAATACATAGTTCGTAAATCCATTATTTTGTTGAACGAAATGTATCCGTATTTCTATATTCCGCACTCCCGACTAGATATTAAATATGAAAATGGACTGTATATACGTATATAATATTATGTATGTACGTGGGAAGGCAATTGTAATGGTTATTTTTTTTTCAATTCGGCTGTTCAATTCGAAACGAAATAAAATATAGCGGAATTTTATTTTCGCACTGTCATAATTCATATTCCTGTTGAGAAAAATGAATGTTTTTTTCGATGTTGAGCCGAGCGAGGGAGCTGTTGGATTTATACAATGATGTGGGTTTTTTTACGAGTTTTTTTTGTATGTAATCACTTTTTTTGGGTAGATGAAGTGCTCCGAAAGTTTCGTGTTGTACCCTATCTATATATAGGGTCGAAATCGAACACATATTGTACTTTGGAGAGTTCATTTTTTTATTTTTTCCCAGCAGTAGTTTATAAAACGGATTCTAGAAAAAAACGTTTTTAAATTTTACGACGAGCCTGTTTATTTTTATATAAAATCTTCAACATAATATTTGGGGAAGCTGAGCTCCGCATTCAATAATTTCGTGTATGACATAACCGTTTTAAAGCTTTCATATTTTAAATAACGATGTTATTTTACAAGTAGATGCTGTATAGTCTATTTATAGTGAGAAAAGCATTTTATTATATTTTGACGAAAAAACCGGATTATTCGGATTCGAACCTTATAACTATGATATGAATCGCATTAATAACATTAATTTATAAATAAAAGTTAATATTGTATTTTTAAACTGTTAATCCTAATTTAAATATTAATAAATTAAATGGTATTTTATGAAAAATTACATCCTTCTCGTAATTATGTACGGCTGCTCTGCAGTACGCATTTGTCTTTAATGGGAAATAAAATATAACTCTTCTGGCCGGGACATATGACTTGTTGCTTGTTTATACGTATGAATTCAACATTGTTTAATGTTATTGTTAAACATCAGACCCGCGTGTGAGGTCTATTATATAGTATATAGTATAATATATCTAAAATATACATATATACCTACGTGCGCTAATGTGCTAATCGAAATCATCGGCGCTTGGAGGCGTGATCGTGTTCCGACCACCCGAAAGTATTTATTACACGTCCAAGTGTTGTATATGCATATATGTGTTAACACTGTGTACTCGTATTATGTTATATATATTATACGATTGTCGATGAATTTTCATTATTGAAACTGCCGCGAAACAGATAAGCGAATGGGTTTTTCGTAGACGTCTTATTTTTGTCGTTTTTGTTTCCAGCATGCCGTACGACTTACCCACTTCACTCATACACAGGTTATTATTATTTAACGAGATCAAAGTTTTTCGATTCGGCTGCAGACCAGTTTACTTTTACGTTATAATATAATATGTGATGTTGAATTTCGATTTTTGTTCGTTCCTTAGCGAAGAGAACGAGAGCCAGATAAAAAGTGTTGTTAGATTATAATATTATATCAACTAACCGAGTAGCATCGTTATCGAACATGAATTGATAAAATATATTTTTGCCAAATCGTATAGATATGTGTATAATTGTTGCGGTCAACCACGGCGTCGTTCAACTACGACTATCGGACATAGCGCTCAAACAAGTGTGTAAAGGTTATTTCATCCGTTTTCGTGTTTCGTCTTCTTGCCATAAAACATGATATCCTTTTATGCCGTCTAGAAAATGATCTGCCTTATGTGTATTATGTATTTCGTCCCATACAATAATATGTAAAAAATGGCAATTATACGTCATATTGTTACTGTCACAAAGGTACATAACTATATGACGTGTGCATTCGGTCGTTTTTACATTTTATCGCAATACCTAAATATTTTATCCAACGATCTTCAACGATTTCCACATTCTGCAAAGATCTAAATACTGTCGTTCGAACTTTATTATTTTTTCTTGAAATGCACACAGACATAAATAAATAAAGCATATTTGTTGTGTTATCTGTGTAATGTATAATAATAATATATGAACGCGTGTGAAGTCAAAACGTCTATCTTTCTACATGCGCGGTACGAAATAACTCTTTGATACTAAACACGCTATAATAATAATAATAATATGTAAATTTCTAAGCAGAAATGTATATACGCCATAAAAATTATGTTAATCGTCATCGTTTTGCCTCCGTTGCACGCTTACTACTTTTGATAACATTTTTTTAAATCTTTCTCGTGAGTCGCAGCAATATAGTATTATTTCCTATAAATTCTATTCTTTTACCATTATATGATGTTGATAATCGATATATATTTTATATTGCTATATAATTTGCACTTTTACAGACCACTGTTATATATTATTAAATTAATTGCATTCGACTTCTTTATTTCGTTGGTTTTCATCTCTGAAACTCATTACAATGATTAGACTCTAAAATCCGACATACGTAGTAGCGCAACCATTTCACCAAATAGGAGAAATTATTAATTCTAAATTTACAAAAGTTGAAGTATCTTTAAGATACCATAAAGCCATACATTTATTAAATAAATCATATTACTATATATAAGAAGGACATAAGGTATATTATTTTACAAAGTTTTTTAGCCCATATTTAGGTATATACATATACATTATACATGTATATTTTGGTAGAATAAATACATATAAATCCGAGTCCTAAATATTACCTCCTATATACTATTATGTAGGTACGTGTCGTTTGTGTGTGTGTGAGAGTGTTTAGTACATGCTGACATTACTATATATTATTATTATTATTATTGTTACAATATACCTGTTTGTGAAATATTTGTAATTTATTTATGAACCATTATACATTATACAACAATGTATAAGCTTTTCTACATTATAACGTCGACGTATTGTGTTCGCTGGCCATCGTAAACAGTGTTTTTTTTTAATGTAAAACAACTCCCTGCTAAATATCGAAATTCACAATTCACCGTTTTATTTAATAGTAATATACCATAACATAACGCCTGCAGTTTACTAGTCGTTCGTCTACGTGATCCACCATCCACAGCACGCATCTCGTCGTGTTTTATGCATTTATATAATTCTTCGTCGCACACAAAGATGGTATGGTATAAAATATTATCTTTCCGCTGTAAGCTATAATTGCAGTTGAGCTATAATAACTATTTGTTAAAAGGTATAACAAAAAATATACATATATGCATATATATATATAATATATAATATTGTTACACGTTATTTATCATATTAAAAACAAAAACGCAGAGTCGCAGAGTACCTGTACACATCACGCAACATCGGAATCATTACTATATCCTCGGGGGTCATTGGCGAACGGCTATTCTCTATACACGCACACACACAACAAAGTGTATAATAATACTATTATGTATGCATAATTTTTTATCACGTGTTGATAATAACGACGTGACCAATGGCGTGATAACTCCTGTTTGCGGTTCGAATTATATACCGCGGTGTACCTACCTCTCCCGTAGACCACCAAATTTGGACGTTTTTTAGGGAAAATAGAAACTCCTCGACTGGAAATGAATTTTCCATCGAATATATTATGCACGCTGATAATCTTTCGCGTGTTACAGACTATACACGTGATGCGGTTCCCTTTGACATTGCGTGTCTGTAATATTCGTCGGTGTGAATCGATATTCTATACGTATATACCTATTTACCTAAATATAATAGGTACATATTGTTTCATGTTTGGGTAGAAGCTTGTATATAATACTAAAATATGATTTTTTTTTTTATCCTCTAATAATTATATTTATATTATATAATAATAATTGGCAACAATAATATTATATGTTCGATTACCGAATGGATATCTACAGTCGCGTACTAGAAGAGTTGTCCAAAGTTTAACCATGTGCCACAATGGGTATTATAATAATATAATATAATAATTGTATATTATATAATAATATTACGTTTTTAATGTGAGCTTTTTATTACATCGACCCAAAGTGTGTAAAAATATTTTCTTTTATTTATTTTCCATTTATTCCGTGAAATAACAAACGACTTTGTTCCGACAGCATTTTCCATGTTGTTTTATATTACATCACTATAATTAATTTGTTTTGTTTGTTTATTTATTCATAATTAAGGCTTCCGCGTCAATGGTTATTAGCCCATCCTTTACATTTTTACATTTTTAAGCATTTTTCTTTTTTAATTTTAATATTTATACGATAAAACTGAATACTCAAAGGGTATTATGGAATGTTTTGCATTGTTATTATATTATTTTGATAGTGATTTTTAGTTTCAAACAAGGACTTTTATTGTTTTTGTTGCTTGTTTCTCACTGAGTGATTCTGCTATGGTGTTTGGCAGGATTATAGTTACATATTTTGAGCAGTCCTCTACTATGTGTTTAACTGTGAGATCTGCGGTGTGGTATGTATTACACACAGGTTATAGATCTTTACTGATTAGACAGGAATGCGTGTACTAAGAATGTGCGTCCAAATCTGACTCTGGTTAATGTCTTATGGACATTCATTTTATATACTATTAGTCTTCTGTATTTATATTTCAACATTATATAGAAACAATTAATCATTATTACTAAACTATTCGTAATATATGCGTTATGCTTGTAATTCTTTTTATGGTTAAGATATTAATGCAAAATTATACCTGAACGATCAATAAATGTACCTAATGTAACTCACATAATATAACGATAAACCTACTTAAATTTATTAGTATTTACTGATATTTTGAAACTTTCTCCAACTTGTTTTGTAAATATTGAAATGCGTCATGTGATAAGTTAATTTCTTTCGTTCAAATTCACCTAAAAAATACAATATTAAGCAATTTGTTGTAATATAACATAATAATATTGTGGTTTGTGTTTTAGCTTTCGGGATTTAAAAATAAGGTAATGGTAATAATATACCTACAGGCTACATGTTAATAGAAAACTATTGATTTTGACTGAACGTCGTCGATGACTGAAACTTAGTGAATTCCCTTAAACTTACATGTTCCAACATCTAACGTATTATATAATATAAAATCCAAGAGGAAATTAATAAACTTAACTATTGTTTAAATCATTTTTTAACTTCCGGATTCCTGACTTGAAACATGGTTATTACCTACGTAATCGTTATTTGAGATTCCTAGCGACTTTGTTGTTTTATTTATATTAGATTTAATTAAAACCCATCGGCCCTTTGAATATTTATCGAAAACTAATAATTATTTAGATTCCTTACTCGAAAAAAAAAAAATAATGAAATTATTCGAGCGAGTGTAGTACAGAATTTGTGTTTGTACCCTATCATAATACCTACAGGTATACAATTTTAATAACACGTATATCGTTTAACAGCAGAAGAACGTACAAATCGCAATAAAAATTCATAATAAGTTAAACGTTATTATAATTTATAAATGTATATTAACGTCCTACATGGGTATCTACAAGCAGTTCCTCTGACACATTATATATCCTCGAGGACAATGCGTTGTGTGTGTAATAATACAAACATTGAATACCGATCAGCCGCCGGCCAAGACCAATTATGCCAAAAATATAATCGCTATTCAGATTGCTTTGCTAATATCGTTTGTACTATAAGTCGCTATTATATATATTTATATTCTTGTCCAATATAGGTCTTGCGTCTGACTAGACACAATAATCAAAATGCCTAGAATCAAACACGGTATAACTTGGTAGGTATGTATAATAACACGTTGATGGGTATAAGGAGTGTAGTTCAAAAATCTCTGCGACCGACCGGAATTTCATATTACTATATTATTATAGCTATAGTACCTATAGTAGGTATAAAATATTGTTATTTTAATATGTATGATAAATAATAATAATAATATAAACTAGGTGATGTCTGTGAGCGGAGGAATTAAATATTAATAATCTATAATGTTAATATAATATATACGTAATAGGTATATAATATACGCATAATCTAAATGTTAGTTAGTAGGTACATATTTTAGAGTACCTATGTATACTTTTTATTTTCCTAAAGTTCTAGGTGTGTATTAAAAAAAAAAAAAAAACATTGTTTACAACAACGGTTTGAGTATCGCGACATTTGACACGCGCATCATCGCCGTTGACCTTTCTTTGTTCTCTGTTTTCGATGTTTTATCCGTATCATACGCAGTATATAACGACTAGACTGTTATTGTTCGTTCTAGGTTTCCACCTATCCACTTCTCGATTTTTCGAGTTCATTCGTTGTTTGTACGTTATGCCTATATAGTATAGTGAAGTGTATAAATATACATAAATACACTATAATATCCAATTACTTTCCATTGTTTTTTATGATTAATTACGTTAAGAGGACATGAAAAAAATATAATACCTAATTACGACATTTACATAATATGACCTACAGTTTTTGTCGAGTATCGAAGTGTACTAATGAGTGTAACGGCGGCTGACAGATTGTTTTAAAGTTAAAAACTCATTTTCTCTTAAAAGTATTTTTTTTTTTTTTAATGTCGTTTTCTAAAATACTTTAAATTGTGTAAAAAATATATTTCTAAAAACGTTATTACTTTTCAAGAAAATTATGAGTGTTTACCTTCAAAAGATTCCCATGCCTGTTCTGTTTTAAAAATTGGTTTTGTAATCATATACAACTTGCATAACTTTCGTTCGTGGATAGAAAAAATAATAATAGTAAGAGTATTACACACGAATAATAGAATAAGTATAATAGCGTATTTAGAACAATAATTACTAATTAGTATTTGTACTGTAACAATTATTATTATACATATAGGTACTTATAATTTTGTAATACCACGTTTTTCTTTGACGATTATCCACGCATTATTTGGTGTGTCTTGTGTGCCATAAAAACTATCATTGGCGTTTAATGTTATGTAGGTATATACTACGCGTAGTTTACTACTATTATATAGCCCGTGTCGATTAAAAACAACAACATCAACAAAAAACCTCCGCTTTTCCTTTAGACGAAAATAATAAGGTCAAGATGACAAATCTATTTTCATTATAATTATAATATCATATGAACACGACCTAACCTAACGTACAACGGACGGACGATAGGAAAATACGCACCTCATAAAATATATGACCTCGAATTCTTACGGATATACACAAAACAGACTGTGCCGGATACGAAAAAAAAATCTGTTGAAAAAAACTTTTCGAATTCGCTGTACGATAATTAAAATATCACCACCGCCGCCGCATCCGCCATATTAATTGAGCCCTACCTATAATAGCTATACAATAATATTGTATGCGCTTGTTTGTTTAATTAAAATCTGCGATTCAATACATACCATTGGGAGACACGACTTATTATAATACAGCGTGCATACAGGCAACGGTACCCTGCAGCCACCCAAGTTGAGTATGCCGACTCGCGGTGACAAGCTTAGGAAATTCAAAGCATTACAATAGAATCTGCCCATTATCGATATAATTTTATGCCAGGTTGCATTCGGGCGAGGGCACAACGGATACTGTTTTCAAACTTTTAAAACGTGGTGACTGGATACCGCCGCGGTGTTTATTTAATACTGGAGATGGTGAAAAGCACTTAAATACTTAATTATATTAAAATGTATTCTCTGTATCAAAAGTAAGGAAATAAAAAAAAAAAAAAAATTCAATAATTAATAATATTCCCTAAGATAGAGGTAGGTATTAAGCGTATTTAAAAGAAATTAATTTTTAAATTAATTAAAATTGAATAATAGTAATATAATGTGTTGGTATTGAATTATTATTGACATAGTACGTTTATGTCGTCGATATTATGTGTATAATGCTTTTCTAGTAAAAATGTGGGTGTTTTTTTTAAATTCTAGGTACCTACTATAAGTTTAAAAAAACCCGTATTTTTAAGGAGGAAAGGGGTGGAAGAGAAAAACGGTAGGTACTACTTTCGGTCAGACATTAAAAGAGAACATATCAAACGAATAAAAATGAATTTGGGAGACGTGGTCGGGGGAAGGAACGCGCAGACATGATCATATAGGTGTAAATCTTAAATGCTACCAAGTAAAACTGACGTGCATACAATATACATGTTTAATGAACTACTATAAGTAGGTACCAGGTACTTGTAACCTATGTACTCGACCAGATCGAAGCTCGAACCTTTGAAGGTTATTCTTTATAAACCGTGTGTACGTCGTAAACTCTCGTGATTTGATGTCCTGCGCACTTCGGCGGCCACAGCACAATGTAATTTATATATATATAGTAAGTACCTATATATTCGGGGACGCAATTTAATTTAGCTCAAGTGTATAATGACGCGCAGGTGTAGCAGCTGGTGGCTTGAACCACCGCGTATATTACCCGAGCAATTTGTTATTTCGTTCGGTCGGACGTCGCGGTCGTGCGACGACCGACTACCTACTGCTAGCCTGCTACCTATAATAATAATAATAATAATAATAATATTATGGCTGCTGTTCCTGCTGTTGCCTTGTAGGCGAGTTTTATAATTGCGTCCGTGTGGTGCCGGATTTAATCCCGCCGTGTGTGGCGAATACAAATTACCGAAAACGCTGCACGCGTGGCCCCACCGTATAGAGTATAGTTGTTATACATAATATGCCTAATGTATATAGCGTGTGCATACGGTGTGATCGTTTGGTTTTTATTTTTTTTTTTTTATCTCTGTTGACCAGCCATTGTCCGCGCGGAGATTTCAAACAGACGTGCAGTTATCTGGTTAGGTTTTCGGTCGTTTTTTCGTGTATCCAATATTAAGCGAATAGTGAAAACTACTGTTTATACGCGACCTCTTTAGATCATTCTCTTATTCACTTTAATTCGCTAAACTTTCAACTTTTCTGAATAGTTAACCATTACTTCAATATTTAATGTTTGTATATAGTGTTGAATATCGTCAACATTATCGAGAAAATGAGGTCGTAAGAATCACTTGAACCCCGAACCCCGAAAACCTAAAAAGAAAATTAAGCCAACTTGAATAACAAGGGACGCCTAAAAAAAATAATCTAATTCTAATATTAATTTTAAACCGCCGCGTTATAGGTATGATATGCGGTCGCCCCGGCTTATGGCCATGCGATCGCTCTGTATACGAATATTTCTATGCTATAATTAATAATAACGATGCTCTGCACCTACCACCGCGGGCCCTGATTCACGCGTGTCATCACGTCGTCATCGTGGCTGCAAAGGTAGAACCAGCTCTCATCTGCGGATGAGAGATAGATAGAGAGAGAGAGAGCAATATTTTGTTTTAGGAATATTATATATTATTTTTATAATATTGTACAGTGCGTGAAGAATAAACGGATATGTATTATTATTATGACGATACGTACGTGTGCGTGTGCTATATATTTTGTCGACAGAGGGGAGCGTAAAATGGCTAAAATTTCCACAATCTGGTCGTTATTATATTGTAATGGCATATAATTTGATTTATCGTTCCCGCGGGACATTATATAAGAAGGGTGGCTTAGCGCCACTCGTGTATAATATTATTATAATGTATACACATCGAACATTCAAAACAAAGCCTATGCCGCGTGCCTTTGGTATTTCTCGTTTTTGGTATATATATATTATACGTATTGGTGACTGATCATCCATGTCATATCGTAATAAATATTAGTGTTTGTAATTTCTGGAGGCTCTGGTTGAAATTTGGTAAGTATCCAAAAATCAAAATTATCTAAACTAACTGGATATATTTTGATGATATATTATATATATGAAAGTTCGTTTACCAAACTATTCAATTATAGGTATTGTAAAATGATACACTGTTCACAAATAATAATTATTTTTACCAGACATTATGATATAATATTTTGATACCGTTTTTTTATTCTATCTCAGAAAAATTAAAAATTTGTGACGTAATTTTTTTGACTGAATCTTATTAAACTTTTGTCATTACAGCATCTCATCGTGTACATAGGTACCGCATACGCGGATTATTATACGCATAGTACTTTTTTATAAAACTACATAATTTATATTTTTGGAATTTTTAGCACAACATAAATTAATATACTCTTATACAAAATAGTTGTAATTATTTAGTAACATAAAAAATAATATACGAAAAAAGTTATCGTTGTTTAATAATTATGTTATTTCCTTAGGCTAGTTAAATAATGAATAGATACTAAATGTTTTAATTGTACTCGAACCAGTATACCTATATACCTAATTTACATATATTTCCCTATATTAGGCTACCACAAAATATTAATTTTCTTATTAATATTTATTTAGTTTTATTTGATTTTCTTGTTTAATATCGGCACCATGACGAAGATACAACAATTTGACTGAAAACCAGGTGATTACCTTACTAAATTCATTCAATTGATATAGATATTATACAAATAGAAAAATAGATAAGTATTACGCATTTTAATTTCAAAGTATTTCAAAGTCTTACTACGTCCATAAAAAAATACATATATTGGTAATAAATAAGATTTTCATCAATTCGGTTTAGCTTTCTTTACAGCTGAGACACAATTAAATGCAGGGCCTAAAATAAATGAAACTTCGTACTACACTATTTTATAATTTCACATAATTTAATATGAGTTTCCCTCTCTAAAAATAAAATATAAGTTAAATTTTTTTTTTTTTTTTTATTTGAAAATTTAACATAACACCTGTCACCTGTATAGAACAATTAAAAGTATAACCTAAAATTATATTTAAAACTTTATTTTTCCAAGTTCAATATTATTTGTTAAATTATATTTTTCTTTGACTTCTTCAAAAACCCCTTGATACCATTCCTGTTTTTTTGCATGTGTATGCATTTTTTAATGTCTTTTTTTTTGTTTATCCAATTAAAGACAGCTGGTTGAGGATCAAACTCGTCTAAAGCTGACATGTTGATTTTCACATACAGAGAATCTTTCATTACTGTAGGCGATAGAGAAGATCTTGTTGCAGTTTTTACAGTTTTTTCTAACAAAAAAACGATCCATAGCACCGTAGTAGTGTACTAGTGTAGTACTATACTAAATAATAATATATTATATTTCGCTAGGTGGACCAGAATCAGAAAACATTAATTAATAATTTTATTTTGCTGATATTTCATTTATCACAAAATAAGTTTTACTACGTATCTATTTATTTATTATTTATCGACGCCTCAGAGGCATTAGTTTAGTACAGATTATAATAATAGAAATTACATAATATTAAAAGGTAAGAAAAAAGTACATTGGTGCACGAATAAAGAATAGGCTAAAGAAAATATTAACAAGTACAATTTTTTAGTTTTAGAATTAATGATGGCAAAGAATCGTTAAAAATATCAATATTTGACATATTATTAATAGATCGACATGCACGATCAAGAGGGGCTGCGTAACCATAGTCAGTGGTGTGAAAATTCGTTTTAAAAGTTTGGGGGTTTCTGGAATAAAAAGAAGGAACGGCTAAAGATAATTTAGCAGTAAATCAGGAGCATCAATATCATTGTTCAATAATTTGTAAATAAAGGTAACATCAAATTCAACACGTCTATCAGTTAGAGATTTAAAAGTATACGGGTTAATCCCGCAACGAAATGTGCTCATTTTTATAAATTTATTTTGTACTTTATTTATTCGATTAATACGTAATTGTTGATGGGGTGGCCAAATAATATGACCAAATGTATACATAATTGATAATAATATTATAATATTTTATTCTGTGATAATATCTTAGGGCCGATTTCACCAACACAGTTAATCACGGTTAACGCTAAATCGGCTGATAACAGATATTTAACCGGCCAAATTCGGCCGATTAAAACTCCGGTTAACTTTAACCGTGATTAACTGTGTTGGTGAAATCGGCCCTTAGTTAGTTCATGATGGAATCATACAACCACTTACCACAGAGTAACAATAAAATAATAATATTTATAGCTTATAACATTGATTAAATATACATCATGCTATTATTAGTTTTTTCCAATGGCATTATCAATGCATTTTATCACACACACACACACACACACACACACACATGTAATTTATCAGTTAATATAACCATAGATTAAAATTAAAATTCAAAACTAAAAAAAAAATAAAAGTTAATAAAAACCAGTCACAAAGTCTAAATATAACACTAAAATAATCAACACACATTTTCATTTTGTACTGCACTATTCCGATTTCGTACTGCACTAACAGTGTCGTACTGCACACTATTTTAGGCCGTGATTAAATGGGATTACACATTGAAATAAAAACATTGTCGTCTATGACTTTTTGTAAATCGCCTCGTATAGAAATTGTAATATATGACATATAGTCCCATAAAAAATTGTTTTTACATATTGTAGCGAAGCATAACGGAAATAATTAACAAATTTCATAAACTAACAATATATAATACGGAAGTACTATTCTGTTCTGATCGATATTACAAAGTCAACTATCTAAAATGAGTTGGAATACAATCTAGTTAGAATTAATTATATTTGTTAGTAGTTTTTGCGGTTACAGCTTACAATAAATGTTTGGTTTTTTTTGTGTATCAAAATATGTCCACCCAAATACACGCATATTTTGATGTGTTGAATTATGGTTATTTTTTCCTTGCCTGACATTTAGTCCACGATATTATTTATTTGCTTCAGTGACTTCAATTGTCGTCTTACACATATATCGGATACAATATATATATATATTATATATTCATTTGAGTATTATGGGTCCCGAAACTGTCTACGCTTTCACCGACATGACCGTAATTAGGTGTGATGGATGACTAAATCTTTCTGTGCCATTGTTCTAGAAGATGCAGTATTGTCGTTATACCACGCGATTCAAATGTGTATAATTTAAATTCATACCTATTTAAACGGTTCCAGATCAACGACTGATATCCAAACACCTGCGTATGGGTATGTAGTGCACAACGAATAACTCTGAATTTGCCAATTTAAGTCATCTTTAAATTCCTATTGGTTTTCCTCATCGTTGTTATAATTATTCCAAAAAGGTTATATGTTTAAATATTAAAAACTGTTTCATAAAAATATTTTTAAAACGTTATATCCCATAGGCCATGTTATGCCTATAGTATACGTAATGTTTCATCAAGTGTGATTATATACATATTATTTTATTTCTAGTTCAGAAATGTAGTACATAATATTACCTGTGTATTTTTTTGACACACCCTGTACACGGTAATTTATGTGAACGTGTAAGACCGTGTTGCCAAAATGTATCACCTTAATCGTCACAGTTAAACTCACAATATATATTTTATTGTTCATCGTGAATAAAAACTAGTGATTAATCACTATATTTATGAGTGTACAAACTCATAGAAATCATGAACTATGCAAACGTATAAATTAAAATCGGATAATTTATGAAATATTATAAAACATCTGTATTCTTGACGTGTTTAAATTATTATTTTGAAATAACTCATAATTGTTTTAATGTCTATTTACGATCTATCATACGATAAAACAATAAACAATGGGAGGACAGATTATAGGTATGTATAACTATAATAATAAAGGCGTTATGATCGCGTTAAAAGTACGTAAATCATATTTTGTCTTCTATTGTAACTAGTAACTATTATTATATAGTTGCCTACTCTTAAAATTATGATAAGCATCTATGTAGTCTGAGTTCTGTAAACCTGGCTATATCATTATATCGATCAAAACCCGCTAATACTTAAGACACGACGCACTCGTTTCTAAAAATCTGTTTCTTTTTTGTTACACAATAATAATAATATATAGGATCATAAAAAATGTGCGTGGTTGCATGTAATTAGAACAGACGTTTAATAAATGTGTCGTTTTGAATGTTTTCCCTAAAGTATTCAATACGATGCAATATTTATAAAAATCCATAAATCATTTTAAGTATCGATCATCGAATAATCGAGCAAAGAACACACAACATCATCACAATATGCAATGTATATGCCATTTTTAACGTGGGTCTCATTGTCACTGCACAATGCGTTGTGAAATAATGACTTAAATAATTTAACGTGCGGTTAGGATTATGCACGTACGTAGGTACATATTTATTATATATAACATGCGTGTGTTGTGTGTACACAGTATTTTGACAGTATATTAACAAATGATGGATATATGACCATCGCATACGCATAATATATGATATAGGTGTACATTATTTTCAAACCGACTCGTGTGGTTAATATTTTTTTACGCGACCGGAACACAGCAATACACGTGCCAACTCTGTTTCAAAGACGTTTATCTTATTCTCGAAATGAAAATAATATGCCACGCCGCATATACTTGTCATATACTTACAGAATATGAGTAGAAATTCGTACGTGCTCCATAAGTATACGGGAAAGAACCGTGGTGACGCGTTTCTAGGAGACGTCTAGAGACCGCTAGAATAAAAAAAAAAACCAACCCATCGTGTGTATATAATATATATGTGTGTGTGTGTATATATTATATCTATAGATTTATGCACATAACGTCTAGTCCAGCGGTTCCCAAACTGTGCGCCGCGGCGCCCTGGTGCGCCGCGATGTCTTTTCAGGGCCGCCGCGTCGCCGTAGAAATTTACCTGGTCTAAAAATAAATTCATACTATGTCTTGGGAAGGGCGCCTTGAGAAAAGTTTAGTTCAAAAAGGGCGCCGTGAGCTAAAAAAGTTTGGGAACCGCTGGTCTAGTCCAACACCCTGCAGTACAAACCACGAGCTGGTGTTTTAATATTGTGCACAGCTTTCCACAATTCGTGGTTCGATAATAATATATTATATGGTAGCACGTTATTCATTTTTTTTTTCGCGTACACATTTCACTATAACCATATACCCGTCGTAATAATATATACGAGCGCGCCAGGAACAATGGGGCCTGGATTTTTACTCTCTAAAAACACTTATTTAACATGTTTACTGTGTGTATGTGTGTGGGAGAAGAGATATATATAGATGCGAATCGCTTCATCGGTCAATGATGGGGCTTAGACTTTTCGGTTGTGTAGATAGTGCTGCAGTTGTCCGTCCTCTTCCGAGATCGGTCACGAAATTATACACACGTAAGTAGTTGTAAGTTGGTATAAAAAAATAAAAAAAATATTACTCGACCTGAAAATCGTGTTCTCGGTGCAATAAAATATGGTGTACAATATTATTATTATTATTATATTGGATAAACGACCGCTCACGCCGAAGATGGCTATCTGTGGGCCGTCGTTTGTGTTCAATAAGTACCGAATGATTTAAACGCTACTCGTTTATATACGAAAACAAACAGTAATCTAGTTATTATATTATTATCCTATACAGACGTACAACACACGCACGTTCGCGCATAAACCACTTAATATAGATAGGTACGCGTGTACGATGATGTTATTATCATTATCAATAATAATAATATTATTATTATTGGTACTATTGTGCTGCGGGACGATATTATATTATATGAGAGCATGCCGTTCATCGTAAAACATAATAGGTACAACATAATATAAATACGGATAATATTATAATATTATAATGCCGAGTCGTTCCTGGACAGCTTTTATGTTGTACGTTTGTACAATAATTATTTCGAGTGCACTTAAAAAATTACAAACGCGGCAGCAATAAAATAGTAGTTCCGCACGGCGTGCCCTCCGCACTAGGACGAATTACGACGGCGACCGACTACCATCGAATATGATTTATTGTTAATTTCATTCCGCCAAATGGTAAACCAATAATATTATAGTAATAATAATAATAATAATGTTATCATACGATCGCCGGTGCGTTTACATATTATTATTATTATTCAAACACACGCGTCACGATGTAATATAGATATTATATACGCCGGATTAAACCTGATAAAACTTCATTTTATTTTTATTAATTATTATTGTTCCGTTTTGTGTAATTTAAATTTCATTTCAGTTTTGTATCCGACAATCTTGTAGACCTACATGCATGTATAATAATATAATATATACGACGGAGGTTACGTTCTATAACGTAACATAATATTATGCAATGATTATAATTCTACTATATATTTTGATATATATTTTATTATTTTCGAAAAAAAAATAATAATGAGTAAATCCGCCTATATACATGTATCTCGGAACTCAAAAGAAAAACACTTGAAAAGCAAAAATACGTATTGGGTGGTTAGTTGTATATTACATTCCATAAATAACTCCGACCCTTGCGCGTAAAGTTCAAGCCCGAGACACGTTTTATACGCCTACGGCTATTTCAACCCATTATAATAACGCACGAAATGAAGTCTATTTTGAGGTTGATCTAGTCGTTTTTGCGGAAAAGGCAATTCTAGCGGATATACCCTCTTGGACGAATTCGTGTAAAACCGGTGGAACGGAAAACAAACTATATATATTCGTCTTAAAACTTTTCCCCCGACAAAAAAAAAAAAGATTCAAACGCAACAAAGTAAAATAAATTGAAAAACGGAAAGCTCTTTTGTACATAAGCCTCCCCGGCGAAGCTCCCGGTGATCTTATATTATATAATATATATATATATCTGCAATAGTTGAGGACATTTCCTTTCTAACCGCGAAATTACAAGGGTCAAATTAACGGTCTCCTTGACGGTTTTGTTTTCCATGAGCCGGATCAATACCGTTATAATATATTATTATTATTATGATTATTGTTGTTGTTGTTCGCTTTCTAATATAAAATAATAATGTGTATATTATAGTATAAACACTGTTTTTTGTTCATCGAATAGTGGAAGCGTGTTTTTGACACACTTCATAAGTTGTTTGCACAGATGTAATTAAATGATTGCACCTATATGCAATATGCATAAAAACAAACAAAGCGATGTTGGTACCTACACTAATGCTGTTACTTAAAAATATCCATCTACTATATAAACATAGATAGGTAATAAAAGTTGTATTAAAAATGCAATAAAGATTGTTTCGTTATACAGTTTTTTTACCTATATATTTCTGTTTCAAACAAAATTTGTTCTCGTTCTCTACCTGTATATTGTTTTCACGAGTAATTGAAAACTTCAATCACGAAGTATTGGAAATATATTATATACCTATGTATTTGTTCACAAAACAAACCGATCGGTCCAGTTAAAAGTCATTAAAAATTAATTTAATTTCTTAATTCTACTTTGGATGCTATATATATATATATATATATATTTGTGTGTGTGTGCACTATATACAGAGTACAGGTATTTATGTCTTACACAGTAGTTATATGTCAGAGCCTCACTAACTTTATATTATAACCATATAATCATGACTTGCACGCTCGCCGATCATAAAATTATTGTTAAAACGTTTTTAGGGTACAAACAACAATAATTCTCAAATTTCAAATGTACCTATGTATATATTACAGTGGCGTACCTGTGAAACATTTTTTTTTTTGGGGGGGGGGGGGCATAAATTAATTGCACAATTTTTTATGGTTATAATAATGGTTATATTAATATGATATTTATTATTTCTATGTACCTCCAAGTCTCCATCCTTCCCAGTTAAATTTGAAAATTTAGTTACAGGTTCAATGATAAATTTTTTCAAAGTTATCGTGTAATACCTTCCTCATCCTTTATTGCTAAATAAAACACAATACTTGCAGAACAAACCGGACTTAATATGAGAATAAATTAGCCATTTGTTTTGTTCGAAATAACTTTTTCTTAATGATCTTTTCACATTCTTACCATTTCTAATATTCATAGTAAATGGATATATGAAGTCATCAGGTGGTATATTATCCATATTAATTATTTTTTCTTTAATATTATCAGATAATGTACGACCGGGTGTTCTTAAAAAGTTTCCAATGTCCATGTTGTATGTGTCATCACAAACTGCACTGTTACAAGTAGTTTTACTTAATTTAGTAGATTCATCATTTTGTGTCAGTGTAGATGATTCAATTGGAATAATATTCTTTGAATTGGAAGATTGTGGATCAGATGTATGAAGTTTTTTCGTGATGGGTCCAGTGCTGTCATCACAACAACGCTTTTCAGCTTTTTTTGATACCCATTGAGTCAATTGTGTCTGAATGTTTGATTTAGACATAATGAATAATATTTAATTATTTAACAATTAATTCAAACAATATTTAATACAAAACAAGGAAAAAAACAATAAACTTCGTTAAAAGCGTGTATAGTATAGATACAAAGTAAGTAATGATAACGTCCTCATGTTGATCACTTGATATTGTGGCGTCTCGCCACAATATCAATGATAAGTGATAACCACATTATGAAATAGTGACTATATATTGTGACCATAACATTACTCCAAATCCCAATTTAGTAGAATATTGACATTTTATACATAGATAATATACTATCATTATTTTATAATACATTGATAAGTGATATCAAAAACTTTTGATATCAAACACGATTAAAATCAGTGAAAATTAAAAATATTTATTATTTACATTATTTAAGCTGGACAATGAATTTGCATTATGACATCAAAAAACTTCTCGGGGGGGGGGCAAATGCCCCTGTTGCCCCCCCACAGGTACGCCACTGGTATATAATATCATATAATGGAGACAAACTATACAGGAACATACAGATAAACATTATGCGAACCTATATATGTATAATATATTATGCAACTCTCGTTGTAAACATAATAATTGGTTTAAATCGCGTCAATTACACTCTCGTCACGAGAATAAAATACTTGTTTTATATTGTATAATAATACATCGGCGGGTAAACGGAAAATTATAGCCATAATATATTCCGTGGGATAAAATGCCATTTGTGAGGTTGCAGACATTATATATATATTATGTATATGCGCATGTCCTGTACGAATCTATACTCCAGATAATGATTCGACTCGAGGATAATTAGGAATAGGTATATAATACGGAGCAGCGTCGTCCGTCGCTCGGACAAAGATCACTCGGCTGAATGTAAATTCTAGGACTGCGATAAGATTATAACAACAATAAGACGACCACTTGAGATTGCGACCGCTTCGGCGGTGACATTGATATTGAACGAGGTCTGCTCGGATATAGAAACAGTACAGTGGCGTCCCACAGACTATGGCGATGGCAGCAGTCGCAGTAGTTGAGTAATACGGTAGTAGACAATTTAGTACCTAAGTAATATATAAGTGGACACCAAAACCGTATAAAACGTTTTCGAACTGTTGACGTTCTTGATCCTTTCGGGCGATTATCCCTTCTCTTGTTAGGACAACGCACAGACTTTCGTCCTCCCTTCTCATTTTCTTTGTCCGCAAACACGACCTTTCCAAACGATATTTCCCAGTACGTCAGCTCCTATATTTGTCAAAATTGGAGTGCAGATGTCAGCTATATAATAGCTTATATATATAATATGTATAGTGTGTATTGTAATATAACATATTATTATAGTACTGCAGTGTAGGGGCATGTACATATTATATGTATCCACGGGCTTTGTTACATTTCTAGGCACTCAAACTCGACTTTCAAACATTTTCGCCTTCGAAACGAGACCGCGAAACCCTCATCATGCCGTATCAAAAATCCTTATCACCTCCTCAAACTTTTGAGTTTTAATTATTCTATTCCGTGTTTTAACCGGTCCCATTATTGACTACCGGTCAAAATATATAATTCCAACGATTCCCTTTCCTCCATCGGTACCCCACTCTCTGCAGTGAGTTACACCAGCAGCTAATATGCATATAACCTAAGTTACTGTTAGACGTTGCAGGTTGACGTTATGCATGACAATATATTGACACGAACGTGTTCGCGGTCTAATAAAGCTCATCAATAATGTGCTGGTTATAATTTTTCAAAAAACGAAGGCGGTCAACTGCATTTAAAACCGTTACATCGGCCAGCAATTGGCGATATTCGGTGGTCGTATAAAAGCGTTCGCGTGCGATGGCTGTGTGAGCAATATCAATTTTAACGGGACAAATCGCGCGGAAATGATATATAATATATAATATTATATTTATATATATAAATAAATGATTTCCCCTCCCCCGTTTTGTGTATAATATATAAATAATAAATATATAAGTACGGGTGCAAAAATATAAATTGTATAAATCACGTTATTGTTTACGGCACCGATGAGAAATGGTAAATAAAACTCTGACGATTATTATATTTTCTTGTTTATATATATATATCGAACTTGGAAATTGGCAAAAACCGTAGTGAAAACGCGCAATATATATATATATATATATATTACGTACACCACTTTCCACGCACCACGAAATCGTAGTCTGATAATAATTTATTATATCGTCGTCGGTGGCGTTCGGTGGTGGTCCATTAGAGAAATGTGTCGTTTTATAAATTACGACCGCAACTACGATTGTCGGTCGGTCGGTTTGTCACACCTTCGACTTCTTCGTATCACCGCCCCACCTGCGCAACAATCGCCGAAAAGCGTTTCTCCGGGTGCCGACCGCGATGAGGAATATAATATATTATAGGTACACCTACCTAAAACGAAATTTATCTATACATACCTATTATATTCGAGTAGATAACCGCGTCGTGTGTTTATATACTGTATAGCTTTTACAAGTGCGGACAATCGGTAAACGTCAGGTTTTTGCACATCCGACAACCACAAAGTTCTATTATACGACGGTGGTGCCGGTGGTGTGCTGGAAGGTGCGAATAGGGTATTTATTATTTCGTGATTATTACTGCAGTACAATTAGAGGTATTTAATAATTCGTATTCAAATATATTTTTGATGGTCTTTCGACAATGCGCGAGTACTTTTTTTGTTGTTTACATTTTGGTTGGAAATAAACAGTTTTAAAAGCTTCCCATTAATATACTTTTGGAATGATTTGGACGAGGCTAACAATCTGACGTAATTTATTCTCTTATTTTTCGTTATCCAGTTAAACAAATGTCAATTGAATATTTATATAAATTATAATTTATAATAATGGCTATAATAGGCCTGTAGTTTTTTTTTATCATGGAAAGGTACCGACAATTTGTCTCACACAGATGGAAAAATAACACATCCAGTTACTTCCATAAGCTAAACGTCTCGTTTCTCATATTATAGGTGATATTACTATTATTGACTAATAGGTACTAATACGTTGTTAATATTTTTATTTCTCTTAGAACGTTAATCTTTGACATTTTTTGTACATCATCTCGAAACGATAAGCATATATACTTAAAAAAAATCGAGTAATAACGTTCTTGTAATTTTTTAACGGGTTTTTAACGAGTTTTTAATGGGCTTCTACTATAAGTTACTATCATGTTTTAAATAACGAACTCTTTACAAAAAATACAAATGTGTCATTTCTTGCTTTTTCTTTGATAACAAGTTAATAACAGTTTACATTTTGTTGTACTCGTAGTTTAGTTGAAGTGAATAGGTACTTAAATACACGTATATCTAAGTGTTGTGCATTAGAACGAATTGATAATAATTTACCGACATTCCAAATAACTGAAGTATTAAACACATTATGATTCCTTTATAAAAATTAAAATACTTAAAACACGATAAATTGTTTATTTTTAACACTCTATCCATTTAATTACATTTTATAATATTATATTGTTTCATATCATTAAAAGTTACTTAAATGTAGACAAATATAATATATATGTAATTTATCTTCAAAACCAGATTTAGGTGAGTATAACAAAAAAACCACGCTTAACTATATTCTATTAATTAATCATTCAATTCTCAAACTCGATGACGACAATATCATCAAAGTTTAGCGTGGACGAAACCTTGCAACTCGTATTTATTTTTTATAGCTTTCCGTTCGTTTCTTTCGTTGAAATTTCGAGTGCACCGTCGATGAATGTTTCGTGGAGGCGTATTCCGGACGTATTATTTATGATGTCGGATAAAAAGTGTATAACACACACACACACACATTGGCTTTAGGTTTTTGAGCGAATAAAATATAAAACTAAATAAATAAACAGTAAGGTCGCGATCGAAAGCCCTCGTATCTTCGTCCCGTGAGATGGGTTTTTTCTTTCATTGCGTTTTCGTTTCCACTATGACGCCAAAGCGTATATTATGTAATAAGAATATTATTTACCCGAATTTCGGGTCAAACATTCTCACCGGGCTCAGAGATGTACTCATAAAGTGTGTGTATTTTTTTTTAGTATAAAATCGTATTTTGACGTCTGATTTAGACCGTTCAGATGACTCGTAATCATGGATAAAACTAATATATTGTATTTTCTTTATAATATTCTAGTCGACAGCTGCTGTAATTTGACGTGTCCATAAACTATAAATAATAATATATTATCATTCATAATAACTTAAACCTATGGACAATACGATCATTTTGTAACTTATATATTTTTCAAAAAGAAGAGAATATTTTTTAGTGATAGGTACCTCTAATTATTGTGTATTTATTAATTAATTAATTTTTTTTATATTATTAATCGATAATGTATTTGTGTGTTTTTATTTATAAATTAACTTAACTAAACTATTGTCAAACTCAAAGATAATATCTTATCCTATATTTAGGAAAAGTCATCTGTGTACTTTTTCAGGTATTTTAAATTTAAATATAGAAAATAAATTATTACAAATTAAAAATGTTTTTATATTGAAAAATATTGACAATACCTGACAAGTGAGCATGAATCAATGTTTTCATCTTTAAGTTATTATAGTATGATAATAAAGTTGAATATTTTAATGTATTATTAATAATAACAAAACTTAATATTATATATAATATCGATTAGGTCAAACGTAAATATTGAATTATTTACTTACGCCGACAACAAATACGGATAATGTCACGTTTAGTTCTAAATTCTAATGGAGAGGACTACTTGAACTTGGTTCAAGGAATATTGTTTTCTAAAAAATTCGATTCGACATTTCAATGAACCAAATTTCTATTAATATTTGCAAACTGTTGGGATGTAATATTTATAAAGAAAATCGCGGCGCGTTTATTATTTCTGATATTATATTATATTTTTTTTTTTATTCGTATATTTATTGTTTCTATACTTTATCGTTATTTCAATCGTGGAACGTACCTACCTACCTGTATAATTGTATTGTGTGCACTAAAATTTAAATCGAATCGCAATCAATTAATCGGATATACGAGTGCGGCGCGTATACACACGTGCAACATAATATTATTTCCTAGTTAATAAATTATTTTTTATAGGTTTTTCGCTCTACGGACGATTATGATTTTTATACGAGTTTCATTATATGGGTAGGTACCTATAAAATCGCGAGGCCCGCTCTTGAAATTTATGTTTTCCCATTAAATACGCGTGCTATTGATTTCTTTTTTTCTCTCTACTCCTGCACGTACCTATCCTATTTAATTTCAATAGTCCAATGTTTTTCTTCTCGACAATTATTATTACACAGTACCTATATTATATAGGGGTACGGAATAATATATAATAAAAAAAAAAAACTACAATATACATAAACACGACCTACCGAAAATCAACACAATATCTAATTTTATATAGTATGTGACTGACTTATATAGCCGTCGATATAACGGTTTACGTTCTATATACCGTAGTGGTTTAAGATATGTCTGTGACGTTACAGCAAGTTGTTACATCATTGTTGGTCGAACGCCTTACCGTGGTAACGAGAAGCAACCGAAATCTCGCCCGAGCGTGTTTGCGTGCTCGTGTGGGTACCGCATATTATAATGACGCGCAATTTATCATACTTGGTTGGCGTTACGATAAATCTCCATCCAAGTCTGGGACGCGTGTGCGCTTTATTTATTTGTTGTTAAAAGGTCACATCGATCGATTCCGTCCTGCGTTATATTATTATTATTATTATTATATACACGCCACGATAAAACGAAAAATAATAATTTATACGACGACAAACGACGATGACATATCATTATTATATTATATTATTATTATTATTATTATTATACCGATGGTCGTAACATCCGACAAACTCTTCACGCACACCGATTTGCCTATTGAAGTGCGATAAAAAGCACCGGTTAACACCGATACGAATGAGTACAACTTGTCACTATACACACTTGTATATATATATATACAGCTGGTAGGTACACCGCATTTTCAATTAATATCATACCGCCGGCCGAGGTTAGACATTTCCGCATCCCCGAGTCCGTCACAATAATTATAATGTATCGATATATTAAAACTGCAGTCATCGTTATTATAATATTCGCACAGTGGTTTTTTTTTTATTATTATACCTGACCACGTGTAAAGACAAACCTTCTGTTTACGAACAGTGCATATTTCGTTTCCATTTTTAAGTACCTACACCTGAATACGTTTTATACATATAATAATAATAATATGCAATCCATTATCGATTGCAATACTTTTAATATTGTATATTATCAGCTGCGCGGACACTCGTTTTTTATATAATTTGTAATTTCAATATGCCATTCGATACTTACACTATATAGTATATATACACAGGTACACATGTATATTACCTGCCAACCTTTAATTAAAAACATAACAATATTCATATTTTTTGTGTACAAATTGTAGGTTATCCAACAACTACGCAGTACACCGATCGATACCTAATTATTATTATTTTTTTTTTTAATTATACCCGTGAGTAGCATGGTTTTGAAATAATTCGATACCGTGACAACCTATATAACATATATTGTTTCTGTTCATTTTTTCTAACCTTTAATTATTTATTTGTTTTTGAATAAAAAAAAAAAACAATTTAACTGTGATGCATATCATAATAATTAATGATATATTCCACGTATCTTATACTCGATAAGTACTTATTAATAACTTCTTCAATAGCCACCTTAAAAATGTCATACACTTGAATTTACGTGTAACTTTGAAATTTAATTATGTTTAATAATCGATAAAAACAAGATCGATGTATCAGTACATAACATGACTATAAGGCAGCGTATCATATTATTACCATATTATAATATGTTCGTTGCGGGGAATTAAAAATCATTATTCGAAACACTGAACGCAGTCAAATCTAATATTTCATACTATTGCAGGTGTATATATTTAGGCATACAAATATGTTATACTAAAATATATTATACCTAAATAATCTGATGGCCAGGTGTATATCTTTGCCATGTACTTCGTATAGTAATATTGAATCGGTACAGTTATTGAATCTCGTGCTTTTGATTCTAAATCAATAATAAGGTTATATATAAATATCGTATAGGTACTCACCATCGATGAGTGATGACTGATGACTATTAAATCTTAGTAATGTGTAGTTGTTTGTCATTCGAGATGGATTGAATTTCAATAAGAGTGTTTTTCAACTCATAAAAATATTTAGAAACGTTTAATTCCTCACGACATATTATCTTAATATATTATTATAATAATTGCATCCGATTGCGGTTTCTAATAGTTCTGCAATACGACCAAAATTGCAATTTATTCTCTTCTGCAGTAAAGTGAATGTTATCAATAAAATAAAAATTGCGATTTATATTTTCTATTTACTTACATAATATTGAGCATGTTTTTTTTTAAGGCGTCTCGTATTGTTGCAGTAGTTATTTATAGCATTATAATATATTATACTGTATAAGTAATATTATATTTTAATTTAACTTTTATATACAACAAACATCTAAAATACAACTTCGAATGTTACATAAGTACATAACTACTTCAAAGTGGTTCGACATTTTAGACTTCAGCAACGTTTTACTATATAGTCTTCGCATCAGTTACACACACAATGTGTACACTGTATTCTCATTGAAAATAATTAATTTATATCTTTTAATGTTAAATTCTGATACAAACAAATTTAATTTAGATCGATAAAATAAAACCCTTTGAATCATCTACGGAGCTTTATATCAGCTATACACCTTGTAGTAAGTTGTATAATATAATTAAATTTGATAATAAACGAAATATCAACAATGTCCCAAATGTCTTAAGACGACAAATAATAAAACGAGAACGTAAACTGTACAAACTATAATGTAAACGTTTGTAATCTGTTGTGTCTCGGAATGCGTTTGGAACTCGATAGATATACGCGTATTATATTTATTGCAAAACGTTTAATTTATTTTAAAAAAAATGTATTTGTACGTATTTTAATATAATTGTATTGACATATCTCTAAAAATGACTTAATAAAAATACAATAAATAAATAAATAAGTTATATTATATTACTTATGTATACATTTGGTATTTTTAGTTTTTACGTACAAACCATGCAATTAGTGACAAAAAATGCATGTATGTCAATGTTTTTTAATCAACAATATTGGTTTATTTTATTTAAAAAAAATGGAATACCTAATAGTGATCAATAAATAATAAAGACGCTACCACGTGTAGGATAACCTATATAATTTTATTTAAATAAACAGCTGATACATTATATTATGTATATTTTTTGTGCAAAATAGTTAAACACTAATTTGGAAACAACCATTTCGCCTTTACCAATAAGTAATAACAGTATAGTGATATACATCAATCTATAGCTATACAGACTTTGTGTCTGGAGATAACAAAGCGAAACAAAACGCCATCGTTGGACCGCGGTTAGTCTGAATTTATACTACAACAATAATTATACCATTATCATGGTAGTCGCCGACCGTGACCACTGATCTCCGCTCGTTCACAAAAGCCGTTGTTCGCGCGATTGTTGGTCGAAAGCGCTCCGGCAAGTGTCCACTGAGTGTCGTGTTCGCCGCGACCGTCTCTTTTGGGGGGAAATTACTTTCGAAGAAATCGATATTATGGTGTATCGATTAATATTATATTATTATTAATTTCCGTAGACCACTCTCCCGCGATAATACCAACAATATCGTCTGCACCATTGCCACACGATTAAATATTTGTATTGTGTTTTATATTTCATTATAATATTATTCACGCGATCGTCAACGAACAACGGCGCGGCGGTATAGTTTTGCAGTGACGTTTTCCTGAAAAAATTTAACAAATAAAAACCAGTCATCTTTGCCGTCCGGTTCCGGTCGCGTCGTCCAAAGATAATTCGCAATATAAATAGCAAATAATAATTTGACATGTCCGCGAATGATAATAATATAATAACAGCAACACATGCAATATAGATATAAACGTGTATGATTACCTGTAGTATTATAATATTGTTTATAATTCGTATGAAAAAGTGTATTATTATATTTTTGTACATCGCGTACTGCGACGACAATGAAGCGCATCACTTGTTTTTCGTGAAGTCCGTATCTCTTTTTTATTTACGTATAAATTTGGTGGATTGATAATTTTTTTTTTTTTTGCAGGTGGTAAACCATGTGGGCAGAATGAGCCGTGGCCGAAGAAAACTGTTGGTGTACGGGCTGGTCGTCGGCACGTTACTGTTGCTGGCGTACAAGCTGCGCACGTGCCCCGAACCCGAACCCCAAACCATGTTCATGATGCCGAAAGACGTGAGTATACCGCATATATAGATACCTTACATATCGTCATTATTTTAAAATTTCAAAATTATTTTACGCTTAAAATTATGACCGAATAAACTTTAGGATTCCTGCTGGTAATGGCGTATTTTTAGTCCCTGTGCGTGGTGGGTGTGCCGGGGGAATGGGTGAGTGGGTCGCGCCAACTATTGCATCGGGGTTTAATATTATAATAGGACGCGCGATCCGCGTATGCAATTTTTTTTTTAAAGGGACGAATTGTGGTTATTATATGGTTTTCCGATGGAATTCCATAGATACGTTCAGGGAAAAAGTCATCTACAGGCGGGTTGTTTTTCATTGATATAATATTTTACTATTTTTTTTTTTTTTTTGTAACTAAGAAAAAATCGATTACTATTCCAAGTTGTTTATGATATGGATACGCATTACACGGTGGAAACGACGGCGGAATAATAAAAATAAAGTGCTAATGGTCTGACACCGTTTTTTTTTTTTTTAATTATTTTCTTTCCATATCGATTTATTCATATTTAATTTACGCACCTATACACAGTCCCGACGAGAATTTCACCGTTTTTAAGTAGTTCGCGTGGCCGCAGGGGTATAATGTCCCATACATAATATATTATATTATCAATCTTACCGTTTTAAAACATTAGATCCTATCGCGGATCCCTCTCGATACATCATTGATCATATAGTAATATGCTACCTGTATCAAAAAAAAATTGTACGACTCTCAAAAATGTATAGAACATTGTAACCATCGATCACAAACCGTTTCCGTTTTTTCTCGCACATAATAATATATAATATAAACACAAAAGAATTTTAAATAATATATATCAAATGCATATTGCATGTTGTTTTACAAAAGGCAATTCTTATTTCCAGAAATAATAGTTATAATTGGCTATATACTGGACTCGATAAACATAAAGCCTACTATAAAAAAAAAAAATAAGTATTTTTTCCTTACGAATATATATTTTTTTCACACTATATGAGAGCAATTATTGCAGCATTTTATTATATTAATAATTATTATTACATGTAACATTATAATATTATTATCTTATCGCTTAATTATAAATAATAATAATTTCTACGCACAGATCCGGAAGGTCTCACGTTTATACTTCACCGCTCTACATTTTTAAACGTACAATTAAAAGATAATATCATGACGTCTTCAGAATTGTTATTACCCAAATAATACAATTTATAAGATTTTTTTTTTTACCTCACATACCTACCTACGTAGTCGTAAATTTGTTTATACGATATAATATACATTACCTACTATAAAGTATTTTCTATATAATAATTATAATATTATTTATCACTAAAATGTCCCTTTATAGCGCCGTTCCATGCAGTTACTTTTAAGTTTTTTACAACGTTATTATAACTTACATTATTACCGATAATCACATGGCAGATTCTATACATTTTGACTTATTGTGTGCCATAAGCAGGCCGCTGGGTTTAAAAATTGCCATGTATAGATAAAATACGATAAGAAAAGCGTTTTGTTTCGTGTTAAGTTCATTAATATTATAATCCATATATGTTTTAACTTATTTAAATTCGTCCGAATTAAATATAATAAAATATTATTACAGCCGCGGGGGCAATGGAATAATCTATAATCTCGGTGTAATAAATGTAATAAATATATGTGTTTATAAACCCTATTATACTACCTGCAAATAAATTTGTTAAATTGCATATACCTATCTAATTAAATAATAAAAAAAAAAAAACTCGTACGAAAGTCATAATATATTTTTTATTTTATGATAATTTCATGTAAATCGAATTGAACTATAAACAATCGAATTCGTCGATAACTGTCAAACTGCATCACGACATATTTTACGATGTCTATATATTATAATACGTACATATAGGTATAATATGCGTGTACGTTCTCTTTGTGTTTCGTGAACATTAAAAAATATTTTATACGTACCTATCATATAGATTCAACTACAGATTGTGTTAAAAAAATATTTTTAGATTATATTTTTTTTCCTATACGAACGTGTATCCTTATACATACTTCGAATGAAAAATTGAACGGGACGATACAACATTATAACCATGCCTGTAATAATAACGGATGTTAGAAAATATTAAGCATGGCGTGCTGCGTTTTTTTGGAAAAACGATTTAGACGAAAAGGATACATGTCCGGTTAACATTTGAAGCCGAAACCGATTAATCACTTAATTCGTTTAGCTATTGTATTAAATCACTTAAAAAAATTCTTCTTTATAAACATCGTAAGGCTTACGGAATTTTTATGTGTCGTGCACTTGTATAATATTTCGTATGACGTATTCGGATTTCCGTTTTTTTTAAACATTATGTGCGCAGTATCATAATATTATAATTTATAATTATTCGACTGTTACTGGTTTAAACACCGCGTGTTATTCCGATACACGAGAATTTTTATTCCTTGTGTTCAAGTTATCAATTAAGGTTTGACATTATTTTAGAGCCTGAGTGAAGTGTCTAACGAGGAAAGTGTATTGTGGTTTTATAATGGTGTTTTTTTTTTATGCTTTTATATTTAATGTAATAATATTGTGGACTTTTTTTTCGAGTAGCAAATTTTCCAAATCTCCTTTAGTGATAGGAAATCGATTGTAGGTTTTACTATTCAGACTTTAAAGATATTACTTTTCATTTTCTTATTTGTTTCTCTAAGCGTGAACAAAATTCACTGACAACCGTCGAGAAAAATTTAATTGAAGGAGTGTCAGCAACCGCAGTTTTGGAAAATAACAGTTTGCATAGTTTTAATTGTGAGCTCCGTTCTAAATAAGTTATAAATATTTTCGCGTGCTATGATTTATCATTGTTTTGAAGTTTTATATGACAATATTCCATATTTCCTGTTCCGAATTATTGAGAGAGACAAGACGAATGCTCAACAACAGCGGTCTATATATTCAGTCCGCATTTTTTGGAAAAAGTTTTTATTCAATATGGCCATTGTATTTTGCTTGGTGTAACACTGGATTATGTTATTGTTGACCGTCAATCACAATAAGTAGCTATTTCATTGTTGACTGTTTAAAAATAACAATATTTAATACCACCGTCGTGTTCCCGAAAAATATTTTTAATTGGCGGCACCATTACCAATTTTTCATTACCTACAAATAATAAATTGGAATAATATAGTTTCTACTATCGCGTACATGTTATATTCACTTCCGTACATTCAATTCTCGTTTCGGAAATGAACACAAATTCGGGTAACGAAACAATTATCAACCATACAATATTGTTGATACAACAAAAATATATATTTTCATCTGCTCTCATGTTTGCAGTATGTCGTTTTATTATTGTTCTATTGTCACCGAAATTTTTTTAATCTCCGACTCATTCCTTTAAAAAATAACAGAAGTTTATTAAAATTCCAAACAGCCGGGACGACTTTCGTGTCCCTTTCATCGAGATTTTTTATTTTTTAATGTTCATAATAATGTGTACGTAACATATAACGACGTCATTATTGTTAATATCGGACAATACTAAAAAAAAAAAACTTGTAGAAAACTTTAGATGACCTACACAAAATATAATATTACAATTTACAGCCATGTTGCATTATGGTCTATAATATACTATAAATATAATGCACTGATGCAATAATAAACGGGTAGATCCCCCGGTCCGAACAACGCCCCTTAGGTCGTTATTAACTATTCATATATTGCCAGTGCTAAATTTTATTTAGTAATAATAATAGTATTAATGGCCCTTTGCAAAGTAAAGTATATCATATCTATGGTATAATAATAAAGGACCGATTGGTCCTGGTGAAAAATAGTTTTGTAAAAATATTTTAGTTGTAAAATTGGAGCATATAATATTTGAAAAAAAAAATTGTTGCGTATCATTGAAATGACTTGACAGCACTTATATTGTATCGTTTTGTTTCAGAAATTTGTTACCGATGAAAACATGAAGATCTACTCTTATGATCGAAATATGCCACTAATATTCATCGGTGGCGTGCCCAGATCCGGCACTACGCTCATGAGAGCCATGTTGGACGCTCATCCGGACGTCCGGTAAATATAATATAACGGTTGAAATATACATAAACTTGCCAATTTGTATAGTTAATAGTTATGAATATCTTACAACTTAACACACATTTTCAGTATACCTATATCTACGTATTTTGCCAGCCAGTCATATTATATCTAGTTGTTGTAGACGTATAGAAAATGACTTTTGTATTTTAAATACACTTTAACTTAATTTATTTCTTATTTCTCATATACTTAAACACAATTCTAACTACTTAGCTGGTATTTAAACTGGTTTATATACTTTGGTTACAAGTGATTTCATATCAGGATTTTCCCGTATTATACATCTTAATATGATATACCTTTTTTAATATAGAAAAGGGCTTCCGGCTTAAAGCACTAATTATTCGATAAATTTTCTGTCGGAAAACGTACGAAAACTTTCTTATTGAATTTACAGATTATTGACCAATTAGACAAAGATATCGTACCTATTACAATCTATATAATTATACATTTTTAGTTGGCACGTTAATCAATAAATTAGTATAAATATACCTAATAATAAAGTACCTAGTACAATAATATATTACGATACACAATTTGACTCCAACCGTGCGCTGCAGGTGTGGCCAGGAGACTCGGGTAGTGCCAAGGATCCTGCAGATGCGCAATCACTGGTACAAATCGTCCAAAGAGTCACTTCGGCTGAAGGAAGCCGGAGTCTCTGAAGAAGTCATCAACTCCGCGGTTGCTTCGTTCATTCTCGAAGTTATCGCTCGGCACGGGGTGCCGGCACCCCGACTGTGCAACAAAGACCCGCTGGCGCTCAAGTCCATGGACTATCTGAAGGTGTTGTTTCCCAACGCCAAATACATATTCATGGTTCGCGACGGCCGAGCAACCGTCCATTCGATCATATCGCGTAAAGTGAGTATACATTTTCAAAAAATATATATATATTATTTCACTCTAACCCATTAACATTTTACGAAACAAATTAATTTTGCATATAGATAATGAATTTATTACGGTTTTCATTGTTTAGCTTTAAAAGTTAAAATATATATGTTATTAAACAACTATATGTTAGAACATAAAATTGTTTTTAAAAATCAGCAGTGTACACAGTGCTGTGTAAAATTTATTAGGTATATTTATGTATTTAATGTTTCCATTTATTCGTCCACTGTCGATAAATTATCTACAGCCAATTACGAAAATCCGTTTATTTTTACCATTTGTTCATTAAATATTATCTTTATAAATGTTCTTGTAAAATAAGCGATACGCGGATGCTGTTCATATTTTATAACAGCGAATGCTGAAGCTTTAGGTCATGATATCCGTAATCTAATAATAAATCGTGTATCAATAAACCGTATAATATTATAGCGTATTATGTAAATTGTCATAACGTCGTATTATCATATATTATGTATTATATGTATATATATATATAGACATTACACACAACTACACAAGACCATTGAGTTTTATCGATTTAAAATGTAAATCGATGAACTCATATCGCCGTTATAGCGATTTGATCCCCACTGCTGAGTCGCGAAAATATTTTCGTGGTATATATACCACAACAATATTACCTTTAACTTAAGCAGTTCAACGTGTCAGAGTTAAATAAAAAGCTATGACGTATGCTTTTCTATTTATTCTACTATTCTACTACTTGCGTGTTTCTCAGTTGTTAATTTATACACCTTTTTCTAGTTTAGATCTTGTCTTGACTTTTTTTTTACTTAAACTGTATAGGTACATAATTGTACAAGTAAATTCTAAGTTTATCTGTACACGTACCTATATACGTCGTGACCCTCCACACGAGTATACTCGGTGGGGCCCAGTATTCATTGTATGAAATTCAAATAAAATATAATAAAGAAATACAATATGCACCTATTGAAAATATATACCTCTCTGAAAGTATCGCAATAGCTGTGTCTATTTTATTATCATATTATTATTTATAGACATTTTAAGTAGGTAGGGTAATAAATATGGTTGCGATGACCACATGCGTATGAGACAATAGTATAAACAGTTTTCCACATAGATAAGCAATATGTTTGGAACAAATCGTCGTCGTCCGATGAACGTTATAAATAAATAATAATAATAAGTATGATGTGTTGAGCAAAAATACTAATTTCGTCCACACCTATTTCTATTTTTTTTAATGAAAATAATAATTCAAAATCCGCTCCGCGGTACAACATATTATATAATATTCGAAAACTAACCCTGGATGTGAATGAATGCTCTTTAAGATAAAATACGAACGTTAATGGCCTTATTAGGTACCAGAATTATTTCAAAACTTGATAAACTTTAATAATTAAACTTAGTGAATAAATCAAATAATTTAAAAGTTTATTTACGAGGCTGGCTTATACAATATTTAATACGTTTACGATGCGTTAATTGTATTCAGCGCAAAAACGCTTTCATAATTCATATCTGTTTATTTTCGTTTTGGCTGAAAAATTGTATTTTCTCGTCGGTCGGTTGTGGCCCACAGGGGAGGGGGAAGGGGTTGAGTTGTGAATAATATATATTATGGATGTATTAAATATTATGTATGTGACGTACCTATTACATTATACCGTGTATATGGTTTGGTTTGTCGTTATTTTTGACGCGTCGTCGTCGTGTCTTAACGAATATTATACGCCACTGTGAGCAGGGTCGTTGGCGTCAAAACGTCGACAGTCGAATCAGTTCTGCGTCATATCCGACACATATATTTTCTAGTTATAAAATGAGGTGATTAATATTTTGATCGCTGAATGATTTTAGTCTAATCGACGTATATAATATACAGCTCGATTTGCATACTAACAACGGTGTTGGTTTGATGAAAACATTATGAATATCGTATAAATTAAAATTAAAACTCTTGCAAGACTATTTGCTAATTGAACTAAAATTGTACTTTTTGTTGTTGAACATGCATCAGTGCGTTTTAGTTTGTTTACAAAATGAATAATTTTAATATCCATTTAGAGGATGAGAACCTCTCAAAATGACAGTGTCGTGATATGTGGTTACAATAACTATTTCACGTATCATTGTACCGTACAATTGAATTATTTACGGTGTTTATTGTTATGATTTTGTTTTATTTTCCCAAAATCTATATTTCTTCATTATTTTTGAGGAATGATATAATATGTTACGCCTTTTTGTATAGGTGACAATCACCGGTTTCGACTTGAACAGCTATAGACAGTGTCTGGAAAAATGGGACGACGCCATCGGCGTCATGTACAAAAACTGCAACAAAGTCGGGGCCGGATACTGTCTGATGGTGTACTACGAGCAATTGGTGTTGAGGCCTCGGGCCACGTTGACCGAGATTCTCAACTTCCTGGATATCCCGTGGAATGAGACGGTGCTCCACCACAATGAAATGATCAACAAGCCCGGAGGGATCGCCCTGTCGATGTAAGTCCATATACTGACCGATGCCCATATAATACAATGCGTATAGGATGGTCTATTATCTTATCTGCGTAATAAGGCGATTGTACGTGTGGATTTCAACGAGTTAATTTCACTTTGGATTTTTCCCCATCATTATTGTACTTTATTAATGATTAAATGAAACCACGCAAGATTTCCGTGTACCTGTATGCAAAAACGAAAAACGATAAAAAAACCAAATGAAAAAAAATCCCAAAAACATTTGAAAACAACGTACCTAGATGTTTTCAAATGTTTTTGGGATTTTTTTTCATTTGGTTTTTTTTATCGTTTTTCGGAAACTCGTTACAATTTGTTTGGCTAGGAAACGACCCAATTCACAAAATTATCTATTTTCAGTATTATTGTAAACAGAAAAACTTTGGTTAACATTTTTATGTAAAAATCGAAAGTGCGTATTATAAGAACTTATATTTGTTAAGTAAATATAGCAGCTAGGTACTATCTTATCCCTACAGCGTATTAACTGTGTTTGTTCTGTATTCAAAATTATGTACATAATATACTAATATATATATTTAGAAAAATATTATCTGCGTCAGAACAATGTAAAATTTAAAAAGCGTCATCAATCAAAATAGTAAACATTTCAAAAATCGGTATAATAAAAATAGTTTGAAACAAAAGTATAAACGATGACGTAATGAAAATTAAATTTACTCAAATTCTTTATTGTAGATAATAAATTGCTCGGCTCTGATTAGACGATTTATAATAATAATGCAGTGAATTAATTATTTTCCAAAATCAAATGCCGCAGTATTATTGACATACCGAAGCCAAAATATTATTTTCAAATCTTAATTTAGGAACCCGTATGTGGAAGATATCCCACAATGTCCATAACGATAATCGGCTGTAATAACCCTTACAAAAAAAAAATCTCATCCCAACAAACATTTGCAAAAACGGTGGTCTATTGATTTTCTTTTGGTTGAAAAAACGAATTTAAAATTGTTCGATAGAATTATATCTTTGTCACGGACTTCGGACAATATATATTAGAATAGGCAAATACGGTAAAAGATATTTCCTATTTTTTTATTCCGTTATCAAGATATATCGCATCTTTCGACCGAAACATCAGCAGTTACGTACCACATGCCTCAAACACTTGTGCAGGCGATTTACTCAATATAACAGCATATACAGTATAACTTTTTGGTCCAATAGGCCGCCAACCAATTGCTTTAGTAATAATATTAAAATTCTATGAATTAATGTTTTAATTGTTTAGTTTTCCCTATTATTTCAAAAGTACCTACCAACTAGATCCAATTTGGTACAAGTTACCTCCATAAAATTTGTGGATCGGAGCATTTTTTTATACTTGAAAAAGTGACTTGTGACATAAAAAAAAAAATAAAAAAAGCACACACATCATTGTTAAATCAATACATTCATCACCACGTTCAGAGAAACTAAAACTATAAATCAAATACTATTAATAATACTAAAGAAATGATGTTTTTTTAACCAAACATAGACGTGTACATGCGGTTTACGTCGTCCATTTCTCCTAACAGTCTCCCTTCGCTCTCTAGATCCCTGCCCGACGATTGGTATAATTGCTCAAAAGTGAAAAACAAATCATCCTCCACGCTCTATGATCTATTTGCATATAATATAGCCTGAAGTGTACTCGATGTCTGTAACGGTTGTGTTTGCTACAGGGTGGAACGTTCGTCCGACCAAGTGGTCAGGCCGCTGTACCAAGAAGCGCTGACCAAATGGGTGGGCCAGATACCCGACGACGTGGTCAACGACATGGCAAACATCGCACCCATGCTGAGCACTCTTGGGTACGACCCGGCAGCCAATCCACCCACATACGGCATCCCGGAAAACGTGGCCTCACCAGAGCATCAGTACGAGTCGAGTGCCAGTGGTGATTCGACGAAGCAAACCACCACGCGCAAGCGGTAGAGTCGAAATACATATACATATTTTTTGTTTTTTTGTTTTTTAATTATTTCACACTTCTTATTATTGCAATCGTTTTTAAATTGTGTGTACAGGTACCTCCTAATATAAACATGAACAAAATAATATTAAAATATTTTATTGAATACATCAGAACGGTTTGTCAAACGTGTGTGTGTGTGTACATATTTTATATTAAATAAATATGATAAATACGTATTATTATCCATATGTGTATACTTATGATATATATATACTTATGATGATAATATTTGTATGTAAGATAATATGTTCTACTTATTATTACGACGATGTTGGGTATTATAAATATATACCTAGATAATAATGTCTGTACGTTATTATTACTATACTTATTGTTCACGTTTTTTTTTTTTTTTTTTAAAAACGATTTTATATATATATATTTAAATATTATATTTTATTATTAACTTTCATTTTTGTACTTAGATATGTTTACACCGATTACGAGCAGTGAGAGAGTACTTGTCGATATTTGTAATAACTGTTTTTTTTTTTTACATTTTATTGTTATAAAACGACAATCTCATTAATGTTTTCGACTTAAAAATGATAGATTTTTTTCTCTTCAAATATAGTAAGACTTGTATAATTTATAACGTGTTATTTCCTATTGGGACACGATTTTGTGTTCATTTTATTTGTATACACCCCACTATATTAAAATATAATCTCTACCTATATGAAAACATAATTTTCAATCTAAATGTGTATTTTTGAGCCTTTCCCATTTTAAAATTATTAACGATATCTATTACCATAATACTATAATAACTTTGACTAATAAATAGGTTATATGTATAAACTATAAACTATTCAATTGGTAGGTCTTATTATACAATGGATAGAATAAAAACTGATTTTTGCAAGTACAGCAAAAATATTTCAAACGTGGGCAAATAAATTAATCAATTAACGCAGCTAAGTTACATTAGGTACAATAAAAACCTTTAAGTATACTTACTTGAGTCGATAGGGTTCTTAGCGTTGTTTTACGTAATGGACAGTGCCTTGATCAAAATTTATTAGTAGTTTCGTCATAAACGAGTAAATCTGTCAATTTATATTAAAATAATTGGTTTGCTTCAGTATGAATTGAATTCAGTTAATAATATATTTCAAAATACCTAACTCATGGTGTAAAAAGTGAGCACATTATCTGAAATCATGAAAAGCCTTATTTTAATACCTAGTATATCACTTATATACCTAACAGGGTACTTATTTGTGCACTCATTATTCTTAAATCAATTTTGTTTTCGAAAACCCCAAAAATATACTGAAATAGCATTACATCTGTGTTATAAAGAAAACAAACGTTATGTAGTTTCAAGCCAACAAGCTCCGTTTTTTCCAAAATCCCTTATGCTTATTGTAAGTTATACACGTGTATAGATTGTAAAATTTTCTAAATAAAATGTAGAAATATTGTCATGTGTTAAATGTGATCCAAAAAAAAAACTCTTCGACGATTTCATTTGTTTGAGGCGCGTGCAGAGCAAACGATTTTACTTTATTAGTTTTATACATTCTATATTATACGTTATAATCTATTTATTTTGACAAAGCCTATTCACCAACCAATTAACAAAATAATATAGCAACATATTTAAATGTGTACATCAATTATTAAAGCAAATTTTTGGTTAATTTCATAATTATCTATGCCCTATGGAGATTAATGTACCCAATCCAACTAATATTTTGATTGTTCTCGATAACTTTGCTGTTTTTAGAGAATAAAAAAAAATATTTTTTTAAGATCTCGGTATAAACATGTTTAATTGTATGGTAAATACTCATAAAATGTACACATTTAAGTATATTATAGTAAATTTATAAAAATTTAAACTACTTATAAATACTGAATCGTTTTAATCAATCACGTGTATTAGATTATAATATTATACTATGACACAATGTACATTGTACCTATACCCAATAAAACCATTATGTTATGGTAAATTATAAACAACAACAATAATATTTAATCGTTAAAAGAAATTTAAATGCTTTTTTTTAAAACTGCTGGGAAAATAAACATTGATTTATTTCGATTTATTGAGTAAATAAATGTTACTATAATTGTATCAAATTAAACCTATTACGTTTGTACATAATATTATAATCATTAACTAAGGACTTAAATAAAATCATATTGTTACCCTTAGGAGGCATTGATCGCCTGCAAGTAAATCATTCAATTCGTAATATTTGTTATTGTTCTTAAGAAGAAAGTTATTTTGTGAATGTTTTTGCACTTCTCAGTGTATCGTTTTGTATGTAAATGTATGTCAAATTTCAATAGCGTTGTGATAGTTGATTAATGTTTTTATCTGATATTTTGGTTTTACTAATAAATAATTATCTGTAAGTGATAAAAAAAAAATACATTTGGTACCTACCTACTTTAAATGTCCCATCGACCATTATTCTTAATTCAACTCGATGTATCTGTCTAGTTTGTATAATAGGGTGATTTGTATTGTATTTTTTTAAATGAAATTGTTTGGTATTATTGCCCCTGAAATTACTGTTTGCGGTCATGAAGACTTGCAGGTATTTAATTAATCTAGTCTTTGACACAAGCATTTTATTCCCATGATATATTTTTCTGAATTAATATGATCAGAATTATTTCATTACCCATAGGTCAGTTCCTGTTATAGTTTTACACTTCTTTAATTAGTTCTCTTGTATTTATTTTATGTTAATTTATATATAATTTTTTATGATGAATTGTATTAAAATATGATAAAAAATAAATAAATATATTAATTTTGTTGATGAGCTTTTATAATTAGTATTTTATTTAAATGTCCACACCAAAAATATGTTTGAATAGAAAACTTGATAATCAAAGATGGTTCAAAGACGAAAAGTCATAATCAAACAAGTCAATAACATCAATAACAAACCCTGATACTATCATAGATATATAATAGTGTACTTTAGAAGTTTCAAGTTCCCACGAATAATATTATACAACCACAACAAAATAACTAAAATAGTTATTCTAGGTTTTTAATATGTTATTTCGTCCAAATTTGAACTTAAAATGACTATAAAAATAAATTGTGCCTATGTATTTTTTAGATTCGTTGGTAACAGATTTAACTACTAACGTGGAATCTTGTTTTAAATTTTCAATCCTTAGATATAAAAGTTGAACATTTTATACATTTTTAATTACAAAATATTACAATTTTAAATTTGATAAATTTTGTAAAAATTTGATCTTTAAATGCTTAAAAAAAAAAATTGTGCCTATGTATTTTTAATATTTTTCAACTTATATTGTAACAATATATCAGGAGCCTTGTATTAAATTTTTACACTTTTTGGCCCAACAGATAAAACTTTATTGATATTTATAGAAAAAAAAAAACTAAATAAAATTGAAAACTGTAATTGTCCGTAAACAGCTCAAAAAGAATCAAAATATTTTCAAAATTGTATAGTGTATAGGTAATGCTAATATAAACATTCAGTGAAATTTTCATGTATCTGCAGTCATTCGTTTCTGAATTACAACAAAATAATTAAATCACTACACGAGAAATCGAGTGAATATCCAATGTTGTAAAAATTTGAATTTCAAACGCTAATAAAAATTTAATTTGACTTTCTTATAGACATTTTTTTTTTTGATAATGAATAAAAAATAGTATTTGCTTTAATACTACCTAGTACCTACCTATGTAGTTTGGACAGTTAATGCTTAATATCGGTAAACTTACTCAATGTTTTTTTAAAATTAATGAAATATCATGCAATGTTTGTAAATTACTATTAATTACGTGCTACTAGCTATTCGTAAAATATTATATACTAAAAATGCATATGTATACGTATATTAAATACGCTTTAATAGTTTATAATAATATAGGTAGGTACATAGATTTAATCTATTTTTAACGTGATCGTTTGCCTTGAAGCTTGAATACCATAACCAAGTTACTGTTGAGCTGTTTTTGTCTCGTCTATTTCAGAATTAATAAATTAATATGATATGTAATATTAGTTATACATTTTTCGTTAAAAATTATTCTTCCTTAGATTTTTCAAAAGAGAATAAAAGTAATACAACTACAAATATTACTTTTTCCCGGAAAAATCTGATTTAATTTAACAAAAGTTCATAGTTGGGTATGAATTCTGTATATTAGAATAAGTACCTGCTTGGTAGTCTGTAGAATTTTAGCACTCTACATTATTTTAACTACTTGAGTAGTTGAGTGGTTGAAATGTAGGATACCTCTTCTTTATAATTTTCATATTTTATCCCATAAGTTTACTAATCAGTTCGATTTATAGGAACTTCAAATAAAAACTACCAATTATTCTTGTAGGTATAATATGTTTTATTATGCGCAGTATTCAGTGCAATTAAAAAGGTATTGGTTTTTCCTTACAAAGAATTACGCAGTTTAAAAGTACACAAATAATTTTGATAACTGCGTGAGCTAAATGAGCACAATACAAAATTTTTTTTCTACAAACTAAGATCTGTTCAATAAAACATAGTAATACCACTGCACACCATTGGTCCCATTTACTTGGTTCGAATAAATTGTTGTGTTCATTGCAGTGGTCCCCAAATGGTTTACGATGAAATCGAATGTGTCTCGAAGGAGTGTGCAGCCGATATTTCGGTCCATTATTTTTTTTTTTAAATTTATAACAACTATCCTCTTTGGGCTTAATGGATTTACGCTACTTATGTACTTGTTTAATAATATGTAGGTTTAGGTGAAGTATGGTCTTTCGAGATACTCTTGTTTGATATAAAGATTTTCGAAATCCGTTACTGATAAGCGTTTCTTCATTCTTGTACTCAATATAATCATATTATAATATATATATCAACTGTATTTATATAGGACGTGATGGTGTTATGTTGGATCAGGGATGCTGAAGGGATGTATAATATTAGGTAAACAATATCTTGGGATAATATAAAAAAATAAAAATAGTTAATTCTATCAGAAACCATACGAATACTTTTCAAGGCTGCAGGAATAGCGCGAACAATCAAAATAACGATAACACCGACGAGAGGAAAAAAAGTCAGCCACAAGACGTAATTGACGTCTTTTGGAACTCAATAAGCCCACGCCATCATTCTCTACGGAGCTCATGTGTACAACTTTTGGCTAATATTAGACAACATTCAATAATATAATAATATTGTTATGCGGCGCACACGTGATAATATAAAGTGACTTTCATTGCAGTATGATAGTGCTAGTCGAACACTATAATGTTACGTACTCCCAAATTATGTTCATGGTACGTCCAATAAAATCAATAAGTCTTAAACACGTTTCGGTTCGGGAAGTTCAAAGAAAACTCGTTGTCCAGTAAATTAAATATATTATGCAATATGCGGCATAGACTAAATACAAATATTTTACTATACAGGACGGTTCTTTTATGGGTATAAACACTTATTTTCTCGAAAAGTATTAAATGTTTGGGAACATTTTTTTTTTTTTAGATCATTTGGAATAAAAGACAATCTTTTTGAACGAATTAATTTATTATCTAGTTAATCAATTATAAGCGTTTAAATTTGTAATGAAATTAATGGTTAATGATTAATGTTACCCACAAAATATTTTCAACTATACTCCGCTCATAAAAACCTTATGCATCGAGTAATGTTGACAACTCGTTCGAAATTAAATTTATATACGCATTGAAATTATAGAAAACAATGTATGCTTCCGATTATATGAAATAAAAAATGTATGCTGTCAAAAAGTTATAATATTAAAAGATATAAATTATTTTTTCAAAAATGTTGTTTTCTAATAATTTTAAATATCTAAAAAAGAAATTTTTCCATTATATATACATCTCGAGAAAACAAGTGTTTATCTTTAAAGTAATCACGCTGTATATTATGATATCTATATACGAGATATATTATATTATCATTTATCATGCATGTATGCGAAATGAAAACCCGATGTTTTTATTAGTAATTCATAATTTTTGGATATTATTGTACAAGCCCGGACAAATTTTCACTCTCGCATACACACACACACACACACACACTGACTCACTCACACACACACTGACTCACTCACACACACACCGACTCACTCACACACACACACCGACTCACTCACACACAGATACATTTGGACTCTCGCTCGTTACATCACTCGTCGTGGGGAATCATCTCCGCGCGGCCACGGCCAAGAACGGGTTGTCCTCGAGTTGCGCACTCGCACGATCTTGAGCCCGGAACATTACAATTTACAATGCAACCATACGATACCATGCTCGTATACGTTTTGTTATTAAAATATCAAGTATCTACTCTGTGGTATACACACAGTATGTATACAGTGTGTTTCATCTAGTTACGTATATGTATACCTATATGGTATTTATTCATATCCGTTGCGAAATCGGAAAAAATTGTTCCCTCACTGAGATAGACATTTTTAATGATATTATTATAAAATGATTATAATATTGTTATCGAAAATAATATTAGTCTAATGTTATACCTAATAATATTGACTATTGTTATACAATTAATAATTGCGAGTACTATCCGGGCAGTGCCAGTGGTGGATCTGATAGATAAAATTTAGTTGGAAACTCAAAGTTATATTATGAAAACAATATCACGCTTCTCGATATTTTTCCTCTACAAGGAAAATCTATTAATCAAAAATATATTTTTATTAATAAGACGTAACCACGACAATGAACACCTTATAAAAAATCGGTCAGAAACAACAAAAAAATCTTGTATCCATCCCAAAAACATATTTGTATTAAGAAAAATGCCTTGATTCAGACCAGGACCAGATCAGATTATTAGCTCCTAAGTACTTGGACACATCTCACTACCTCAGGGCATCAAATTTCAGAGACGTTCTTTTCAGAAATATGTATATCTGTATAATATATATAAATAAATGTTAACAGTGAAAAATATAAAACATACACTCAATTCCCTTATATTGTTTACTCTTTACTGTAGGTAGGTAGCTATTTTAGTAATTTGTAATGTGTTTTTATTCGGATGAATGAATCTTAGCAGTTATGGTCTTTATAGTCGTAGGTAATGTATTGGGCGTATACTCATTTCTCTAGTTTATTTTATTTATTTTGTTTTTTTCTGGCATATAGTCTCTAATTAATGTAAGGCGATACGCTGGTATACGGCTGGATACCTATTAAAATTATCAGCGATGAAAACAAAATATTCAATAATTTATAATTAACTAGCTGATCCCGTGCACTTCGTCGCCCGTTAAATGGATCAACTCAATACTACCTACTCAAACTTTGTTCAATTCATTAACGTGTATGGTGTTCAAAATTTATCTTATCCTTCCCGTTGCCCTGAATAAAAATTCTGAATCGCAGCAGTACATTATCAGGTAGGCAATCTACCTGCGGTAGATCGCGGACCCCGTGCTGTTTGTACGGAAGTGTATGATTTAACTCTAAAGTATCAAAGTTATACCAAGTTTATTTTGATGTAATACTGTGGATTAATATAATAAATTTGGTTGCTCGTAAAAAATCGCAACTCTTAAAAAAATTATGATTGTTGAACTCCTTTTGGGTGTAATTTTCTGCGGTAAGTAACTCTGCCACCCTGGTAAGCATTGTTCAATAATTCGATTTGATGCAAGCTTGTACCTGATCTGCCCGAATAACCAATGGCAACCAATAAATAAATGCTAATTTCTAATGTAGACTGTAACCAATGGCAACTATAAATAAATAAAAATAAAATTTCCAATTTCTATCGTGAATCTCAATGTCCCTGTTTCAGCACCTATTTAAAATGCGAATTTTGGCAAATCCTTTCTTAGCGCACGTCTATATTATAATAGCTATCTGTATGCCAAATTTCAGCCAGATCCGTCCAATGGTTTGAGCTGTGCGTTGATAGCAGTCAATCAGCTTACTGTTTTTTATATACAGATATGGTTGCCATGGTAATATGGACACACACACACACACACACACACACACACACACTGACATACATTCATTTTTATATATATAGATTAATATTATTTTTTAAAGTTTTACTACATATAAATCTACATATAATTTTATTTTTATGATCACCCTACCTCAGTTTTAACTCCCATGATACATATTTTATACATATTAAATTTACAGCTGATCCCGTGCACTTCGTTGCCCAATAAAAATACCAACTCTATATGAATTATATTGATTATATTAATCTCGATATTCATTATTAATTATTATCCTTACCTAACTTAAAATGGATTACCCAATATTCGTGCACAGTTTTACACTTGCCATCTACAGAAGTGCTTTTGGATATACAATATTTTTCGTTGTACCGTCCGGTGCGTACACAAATAAATCAACTGGTCTTCTTAAATAACAACCAAATTAACCAATGGCAACCGATAATTATTATTATTATATAGCTTTGAAACCCACGGCAACTATTTATAAACGAAAAAGTCCATATAAAATCTCAAAATCCCTATTTGAGCACAACATCGTCAACATCTCAATGATTATCAATTCACATTAAAAATTACAACTCTACATGAATAATATGTTCTACATATCAAAATGGCAACCATTTATATACAAAACTTTCCATGGGAAGTTACAAAATAAAATATAAAAGGTTGCCATGGTAATGTGGACAGTGTCCACTGGACACACACGGACTATATATATAAAATATCTGATCCCATGCACTTCGTTGCCCATTAAAGACCTTTTTTGATTATAATAGCTACAACACTCATGGTAACCATGGTACCTTTGGTAACCATGGTAACCATGGTAACTATGGTAACCATGGTAACTATGGATCATGGTAACCTTAATAACCATGAAACCTTAGTAACCTTAGTAACCATGGCAACCTTGGTAACCATGGTAACATGGACACACAGACACACAGACTGACATACATTCATTTTTATATATATAATTAAAATTAAAAATTGATGATGATATTTAGCAGATGTCACAAAATATTTTTAAAACTAATGACCTTTTATATAGGTACCATATACATTATAATATATTCCGATTATAGGTAAAAATTCTGTTTTTCCTAACAATAAGTTTTTTATCGTTTTCACCTACCTGTTTGAAAAAGACGTGTACCCACAAATATGTTTAGCAATACACCACTGGTCACTGGTCGTTAGCCCTTGCAAGGCCCTTTACGATTTTAGAGCATGATCATCCGGCCTAGGCTTCACCTATAAGTTTCATTTTAATATTCTATGGAAATTCGAAACGGATTCTTCAGCTAATTGCGTTATAGTATCTATATAATATTAATATTTAATTTGTGATTATTTTTATTAAAAATTAAATATTGAAAATTAAAATTAAATTGATTTTTTTATTAGATTATACAAAGCGTAAGTTCACTTTAACATTTATGTGCATCAACTTATTTTTTTATCCACACAAGCTCCACTCATATTTTAATTTACCTTAGCTGAGTATAATTATTACTTTATTTCTTTCCTATAAATATTACAAAGTTGTATAAGTATTCATACTTTCAAAATAGTAGGTACCTTTATGGCTTATAATTATTATGTAATATACAATATAACATATTATTACGTAGGTACCTAGCAATTATTGTCTATATAATTGACTAAATAAAATCATATTACATACAGTATAAAGCAATGAAGATAACTATAATGATAAATATTATGTGTAGTTCTAACTAGAAGTTAGAACGTTCTCAAAATCTCATCTTAATATATTGCACTCCGAAGAAGACCACACCAACGTAAGGGAAAAAAATCTAGTTGGTAAATTTCGTATTCGTCGTGTTAACAATGTCTGTCCACTGCCCTCCTCGTTCTCCTCACGACTATCAATTATTTCGAATTATTGCACCTGTACTGTAACAGGTGTACATATTATATAGGTCCTGTTGGCCGACTGTAAACGATTGTTAAATTCACCACCGCCCCCCTTGGAGGAGGATTGTATACTAGTCGTGTGATCAATGGTCTTCGCCGATTACACGTGGTATACGATCTTACCTAACCTAACCATGAACTCGGCATAAAATCACGAAGACGCGTTAAGGTCCCCACACACTGCAGCGGTGGCGGTGGCGGTATACCTAGGTTACGGTAAAATGAGTCCAGACACAATTTTGGCACTGCAGTGTGTGGCGTCTTTTACCTGTGCACCACTAATTCTGACGGCGATACGACACACCCTGTATACGCCAATAATAATAATTCTTGTCGTCGGTTATCTTGTAATAATATTAACATTATTGTGATTTTCGATTTGTGACTACCTACTACTGATGGACGTGATGCACCGATGCGTTTTCCGGCGGCGGCAGTGAGTCCGCCTTTCGATGACGGTACGTGTGCGGAGTCACGTGGTATACGATATTATCTAACCAGTAACCACGAACTCGGCATAAAATCACAAAAATGTATCCCATTCACCGCTGCGGATATATCGTCCTGACGGCGATACGACACACCCTGTATACACGAACAATAATAATAATTGTTGTTGTCGATTGTCTTGTAATAATAATAATAATAATAATAATAATATTAACATTATTGTGATTTTCGACCGACTACTGGACGTGATGCACCGATGCGTTTTCCGGCGGCGGCAATGAGTCCGCGTTTCGATGACGGTTCGTGTGCGGTGTCACGCGGTCTCGCGCCCAGTCGGCACTCGGCAGTCACAGTCAGTCGTGCCGGTCCAGTCCGTGCGCGCGTACGTCGGTGGTCGGTCGTCCAACCGCCGAAATCGTATGGTAGCGTGTGCGAAATACGTTTAAATTGTTCATAATTTGCACGTAAATTATGTCGTTCGTAACAATATTATTATAGTTGTCGTACGGCGCTGACGGTAAACAATGGCGTAGTTGTCGGTATTGTTCGTTATTATCATAATATTTTCAACGTGTTTTATTCGTAACAAATTAATAAAAGGAGCACTCGTTTTTGGCGGAGGGCGCGCATCGAACCGGTGGCCCATCGCGACGTTTAAAACCGACTGACAACCGCACGACTAATATTGCTTACCGGGAAAAAAACAATCAAAGTAAAAACGCATGTTCAACAATTTTTAATAATAATATTATACATTTCATATTACAATCATCGTTGTACGAAAAATCAATAACTGTCATTATTGTTATTAATAAATTATTATATATTATGTACGTTATTGGGATTCCAACAGTTTTAGTTTCAGCAGTATTTTGTTAATGTGCACTGGTAAATAAAGCAGTCTTAGGAAGGCTACAGCACCCATTTTTTTTACATTATAACTAAAAATGTTTAAGAATGTGTAAGGATTGTCTTTGGGGGGTGTTTAGATTTTTAATTTAAATATCACTTTGACGAGAGAGAGGGGTTGCACTCGGTCCGTCGTAATAATCAGTCTTCATAATAATACTATAACATTATAAATAGAAGATAGAACCCTATGACAGCATATTTTTAGATATCTAAAGCATATTATAGTAAATATTGGCTGACGAGGATACCGGGGAAATGTTACAAGTGGCATCATCCAAAACACCCCTCTGGCTAAGCCACTAATTCAAAGTAAAATTATTTTACATATCCCAAAAACATGGACACGGACACTGTAATAGGTACAGGTACCTACTTTTTTTAAAAATATATTGTTTAGATTTGAATTTAATGAAATGAGTGTATTATTTTGAAGCTGGACAATTTTGGTAAATGTGTTAGGGTAACTTTCAAATATAATCGTAAATTAAATTACTTTTTTACTAGTATACGTCCTATAGAAGGTAGTTTATTATTTAAATATAACAATATTAATAACCACCATAGTGTTCCTTTTCATGAACTATGTGTCTACGAATCTTCGTCTAATAAATCTATAGAATGCTACCCCACTGAATAAAAGGTGAATAACTCAAAAAGTATGAGTCAGAAAAAATGTATTCTGACAACATTGCTATATTTAATCACAGATACCTTCCATTAAATAATATAATGTACAAAAAATAGTAGTCATAAAAGTTACCCAACAATAAGTTATAAGTGGAACATTGATGAGTAATCTACATTTAATAATTAAAATGTGTGTGATGAAATTATGAAAAAAAGTTGTATTATATTATTAAAGGATATCTTATTATTCAGCATAATTGGTTATGTTAGCAAATGATTATTTCTTAACAGAATTTTAGAACAAAAAATAAATTAAACAAACAAAGATAAAATTATCAGTTACCCCATTTCACAGTAGGTAAACCTATATAAATAAGAAAATTATTAATTAATATTATGCACTATAGTCAAAGAACCTAATTATTCACATTTTTTATTCAAATATTTCAGCTCTTTAATTATTTTACTTTAAATAAGCTACCTCATTATTAGATTTGTATATACATACCTACTTCAAATAAAAGTAGATACCTACTATACGTTTTGTGTTGTTTTCATTAAGTATTTTGTTTTATTTATTTTAATCACTGTTGTAATTTTGTTTTTTTATTCTTCAATTAACGTCCCACTGAACACATCGATTATTTAAAATATTTAATATAATAAAACCCTATATGCTTATTAATTATATATTTGTTATTGAATAAGACATAAAGGTTACATAAAAATAATCAGATTACATAATAAAGACCATAAAAAAAAACACGTAGAGTGATCGAGCAATAACATTTTCTATTACCTTACCTTCGGTCTCTGCTACCAAAAGACCAGCATTTTAAGATTCTGACTTTTGAGTTGGTGCTATATCGTTTTTACAATAATGAGGGTTTACTTATCTTTTGAGTCCAGATAGAAGTACTTGGGATGTAGATCTATTATCTAGGTATAGATTATAAATTGGACAAAGAAAATAATTTATAACAACTAGTTTAAAAAAAAAATTGATTTTAGTTTTATTTTTGTCATATTCAAAATATAACAAACTAAGACTTCAGAGAATAGACAACCAAATTGTTTGTTTATAACGAAAAATGTAATATTTTTTTGGGTACTAATAAAATGTTGAATTAGAAAACTTGCATGTGTCCAATTTTAATTTTAAATAATTTTTATTCAAATAACTGCATTCTTTTTATAAAATATTATTAATTTATAATGTTTTTATAAAATATGTATTAAATATATTAAATTTAGTTATTTGGATAAATCAAAATGAACCATTTTTATTATAGATTAGTGATTATACGTTCGAATTAAGTATTGTGAATTGATTAATTTTATGAACTTAATAATACAATAATGATATTTTATGTTTCATTTAAACAAAAGTACCTATAATGTAGCTCTAACTTATATTTTGAAAGCAGTGATTCATAATTTTTTTTTTAAATTAAAAATAAAGATATAATGCAATAATTATACTGGCTGCGCCTTGCAGTATTAGCACCTAGGTGAACGAAATGAAACGAATGTTCCGTCACCCTTTGCAAATCGCAATGTATTCTTTCAAAAATGAATTGACATAAATAAAGAACTTGTATATTTATCAAACAATATTCTTATAATATTAAACATATAAATACAATATCCAGAAAAAGTATATGGAATTCCCACGTATATTAGCATAATAGGTTACGCATAGGTAGGTAGTTCATATTCGTGAAAGACTACAGCATAATTTATAATCAATTAAAAATGTTCATCGAGTAAAAAAAAGTGTTTCCTGGAAAACGGTTATTACCATTTTCCACAATTTTTTCTAAAACTTATGCCAATTTCACTACTTCAATATTATATTGACGGTCCACGTTCACCTGAAAATTGAAATCATATAGGTTCGCGGTATATGTTGAGCACTTTTTTTATTACCGCCTTACTCCAAGAAAGTGTTTTCAATAATAAAAAAAAAAAACAAGCATTGTAAAAACCAATAGTTTCCTTGTTTCGATCAGAATTCAAAATTTCAAAGCAAACAAGCAACTTTTTTATTATTCTCTTCCTGTACAGATTCTCCGAAAATACTGTTATTGTACTTTTTTATATGAATAATGAGCGAATAATTTCCTACATTTATTTTATGTTTGACATCCAATCATTTTTGGTGTTATAGCTTATATTGATAGTTTAATATTTGTATAGGTATTGTAGGTAATTACTACTATTTGATGAATATTGATATTATATAGAAGTACCTATATACCCATTGTGTTGCATAAAACACGCTATTATTTTATATAGGATATTACAGTTTAATAATATGGTCTTGAAAACCATCGATAGAGTTGTTGAGCTAAGATGTATTGTATTAAAAAAAAGGTGATGTTTAAATAGTTATCGTAATATAATATTACACCTACACAGAAAAAAAACACGTATGTTTCTTTTAAAAGTATAATATTCAATGACATAAATCAATGATTACGTTATACCATTTTTATATATGGGTATAAATCATATTTTCTAAGCGATCAAATTATCCATCCCAAACCTCAACAGTCAACATGTAATTATTATGGCAGTATACCGTCAAATGTCACAGCAAAAATATCCCGAAAATCAGAAACTAATTGATTTTCTGGTATATGATAATAATAATTAATAATAATTGCCTATAATCAATCAATGATTACAATAATTATATTTATCAAAAATATATTATTTTTAAATACATAAACAAAAATATTATGAGTGGCCTGGTGTGTATCGGGATTTGGTTCAGTTTTGCTTCAGTCACAAATGGGTTCTAAGTGCCAGCACCTGCCTGTGTCACTAGTTCCCGGATGGGTGACCACACGGGTTTTAGTGATAAATCCTTGCCGCACATACACGTGTAACGTGTTCAAACTAACTGAAGTACTGTACTATCCCCCACAGTAGCAGGTTAATGACCTCAGTTGGCCAAGCCTTAACTAAAATAAATAATAATATTATAAAAATATATAAATAGTAACACGAGGTACCTATAAATGTATGGCAATGGCACACAAGTAGCATAATATACAATTTTAATAAATGGTTATGAGGAATACTCATTTCAATCATAATAATAATTATTATCATAATATTGTTGTCTTTTGATAAACCATATTATATTATGTTTCAATGTTTATATAGTCGCATTCGCCTCAAAGCAAACATTTTTTAATTTTAATGAAAATTAATATTACATAGTATAATATATGTTTTTAATATTTTACTTTAACATATCTAAACTTTGTTAATTTTGAACTACTATTTTCAAAATGATACCTAAAATTTAAAATGTATTAATATTATTAGTTTTTAAACTATCAATATTTAATATGTGTATTAATACACCTCGTATATGCTCTATAATACTAGTACAACTGTCAAACGATTTAGTTAAATGCCTATTTATAAATACGACCTACCTATTAAATTTTCACTGTATTTTAATATTAAAATTTTCGTTTCAATAACAAAATGTGTTATACTATTAATTTTATGTTCTGAATCTGAATGTATGTTTGAAATATATTTATATGACAATGTTTATTCAATATAATATTATCAAATCCGTTTTTCATCAAAATTTTCATAAACAATCAAGGTTTAGATAAGTAAAGTGAAGTAGGCTTACCTTAGAGGTTCATCTTAACTTAAAAGTTAAAAGGTTTATAAATATATTATTATTGATTTGTTCAATATTTAATACTAGTTATAAATATAAAATTTACAAATAAATATCTTGTTTCATAACACGAAACCAAAAATGCAGCTTGATACTTAAATAGATGTAACTAGGTGATTTAAGTCCTCAAATAATTATTATCATAAAAAAAAGCTTAAAATGATCTTTTGATGGCCGAAAAAACTTTGTCAAACTTACTGAAAATATTGCTGGCCGTAGATAAAATTATGTTACCGTATACATTAAATTGTTATATTATCATTTAAATAATATATTCAGCAAGATTATAATATTATGACAAGTAATGGGGTTAGACGTTGAAAACGAGTAACTATTAGCTATTATTTATGGTCAGTCGTGACATAAGAGACATATTTGAAGAATATAAATCATTTTGTAACATAAAATTATACGTCATAGGTATACTGTTCTCTGCTTATTGATCATTAATATTTTTAAAAGACTACTATAAAATATATAAATATATATTTAATATAGGTAAATATATTAGTGGCGTATTGTACTATACACTGATACTATCCTAATATTCTTGAGATAAATACTTATATCTATATCATAACATTTTAAAAATTTACCTACTGTCTATTATTCTATTTTAATTGATTTTTTGATGTTTTTATTTGTACAATGAAATGAGTAATGGCTGTACAAAAACCAATTTTAATAAATACAATTTATAACAATTGTCACACGGTTATAAACATACAAAATATATATATAGTAGTAGGTATTGTACATTTTTATAATTGTCTAGTTTAAACATTAAAGTTCACTGTACAAACAATATGTTACAATATTCAAATACCTCAGTTATTATTGTACCTTTTTTAACCAATATTATTTTAGATTTATGAGGAGCAAGTATATATATTATATTAAAAATGAACGTATTTCATTTAAGGAACATCTGGGCAAATAATATGAATGTAATTTTAAATAACAACGATTAAAAATATTGTGTAGGTACCTACGAACATAATATTAAGATGTGACATAATCAAAACGAGGTTAACGGTTAGATATCACACAAATATGTATACAAATAATTATAAGCAAATATTTCTGTAATTTCGATTATTTTTTTTTTTTTAATAATAAACAAATTAAACATGACGTAACTATGCGTATATTTATCATTAGTTAATATTAATAGTTGTATACAACTTGGTTTATTTCGATCAGTATTACTCGCTTATATTAGTTTTAATGTATTATTGATACATGGAAAAATGAAATTAATATAATATAAATCAAATAGAATATAAAATATTTATTATTTTTAATTTGTTATAAGTTATTTTGAAATTAATATTTATATTTTAAGATGAAAAGCTAAAGTATGTTTTATTTTGTTGCTTAACAAGATTTACTTTACTTCATTGACATTTTTAATTATTTTGTTAAAACTCTATCAGATAAGATCTGATTATAAATACTACAAAAGATAAAAATTATAATTTGTTAAGTTTGTGAATAAAAAAAAAAAAAAAATTTAGTTTTTAAAATATATAATACTCCCACTATACGGTATTTCACTTAGTCAATTTTATAATGTTTATTTAACTATTAAAATATTGGCTGAATTTAAATGTCCTTGTGTATTTAATTCTATCGTTTATTTAACTTATGTCCTATTGTGATTTGAAAAAATAGATTTTGATTATTATTTATTTATGTTTAATTTTTAAACTTTAGAAATTATATTTTAAATTTTACCCAATATATAACGAAAAATAACAATTCCTTTGGGATTAATTTGGAATAATAATAATAATATTGTCATTAGGCGTTTAATGAAAGTATAAACATTAAATGCGATTATATAAAGTATATAATATGGTTTTTATATTTTCAGCTAGCTTTTATAAAACTAATAAACAAATAAATTGCCTTGCAGCTTAACAAATTTTATCCCCATAGTATCATTTAGTTATTTCTAAGTATCTACCCACGTCGGTTAGCTACTGGTCCACCCCATTTAACCGAACAACAGTTCACGAATAATCACGTGAAAATTATCTTTTTAATACATATATATGTAGGTATATGTACTTAGCGTGAAACTTAGCAGAAATTTCCATTGCAAAAAAATTTTAGTTTTGAAACATTATTTTTGTTATGATATGAGATTTCGCATTTACTTACGTTCGATTAAAACTTGTATAGAAACGTACCTACAACAATTACTTTTTAAGTATTTTAAATGTGCCGATACTTGTCGGTTTTTGATGAGATTAATGGAGACTGAAGTTTAATACTTGTCAAAGGAAACGCTTCCCAAACCACTTAACGGATATTTATTATTTGGGTCATTGAACCCCCCAAAGATATTCACATTGTTTAAAATCGCTATCATCAACCGCATAGAGCTATAACGACGAGGATGAGATTTACATTTTAAATAATCAGAATAACGATCATTATAATATTATTTGATTATTAATTTATCAAAATGAACCCCTTTCGGCACGCACCTACATTTAACACAAATAATTTAAATATGTGTATTATTATTTCTGACTGCAGTTACGGCTACGATATATAATCATTATTATTATTTCTAATAATTACAATTCAAATGATTATTATTTTCAAATAATATTATTTTATACAAAAGATTTTGCCACTGTAAAGGTTTTATCGTTAAGTACTTATATTCAATATATAAATTTGAAAAATCCACTGAAATTGGATATTTAGGGGCTAGCCAGAAGGAAGATATCAGTTTTATATGCGTAGGTAGTTTTACAGTTGTCCAGTTCAATTCCAACTGTTTCCATGTATTTTATATGACCAGAGGGATAAAGGTCTGATTGAAAATTTGTCACGAAATATACTTTAGGAGGTTTATAATTTAAGTAATTATAGAACCTCCAACTCATAGTTGTAGATGTCACTATATAATCTCAACATACAAATAAGAATTTACTGAATTTTTTAAACCCAGTAATGATGTTTAGAGATAAAGAGATAAAACGTTTTTACTTAAACTTTTTACAAAGGGCCTGTAATAGATCAGTATGGATTATGGAAGTGTCATAAAAACAAATATTAATGATGATAATTATAAAACATTTATAACAATTATAAGTTACATATTGTATAGTGCAATAATAATAATAATATGAATAATTCTTACAAAATACGACATGGAAACATGCAGGATTTGGTAATTAAGACAGGGTTTTATAGGAATGTTAATATTGAAACCTAAAATAATATTGTATTTTGTATGTTATATTGAAACCTAAAATAATATCCAAATTGAGTATTGTATTTTGTATGTTATATGCTTACATTAAATTAGGTTATTTTGCGTGAAAAAAATGAGAACACATTGATTGGCAATTAACTGTAAAGTTTGTTTATTTGCTTATATTATGTTCTATATTAATAGAAACAATTGTTTCGTGGTTATATATTCTACATTGCATAATCATTGTTCCTAAGTAAATTATAATTATGTTATGAAAAATCAAAATTGGTCGTTGTAGATTATTGTACCTTGATTATATAATGTTTTAATTAAAAATATTTATGACGATTTGAAGCTTAATATTCAACAAAGATCAAACATAAATTATATAATACTATACTAACTGTAATATGATACCAACGTGTATAATTTGAAATAAAATAAAAATAATAATAATAATATGAAAATACAATTGTTACTATTTTTATTTCGTCGATAAGATACGCCTTAGGGTTGTTTTTTCTTATACCATAAAAATATAAAATATATTATTATTAAAACAAAAAAAAATTAATTACCTATTAAAGACTGTTGGTTATATGGTTGCACATGGTTGCACATGGTTATATCTATTATAATGCTTTTGTATTTAATGAGTAATGACAAAACAACGTTGAAAATAAACTTATAAACAGAACACACTTATTAATGAGTTATACTTACTTGTATAAATGTATAGCATAATTATTTTTATGTATATCGATTGATATTTATCATTGTCGATAAAGACACGCTAAGCTGGAATGCTGGAATCTAGATTTAAATAGACTGTGTGATCACCATCATGTTCCTGTACTCGACGATATTATGTATATCCCGGGATAGAGGTCAGTGGTCTTAGATATAGCATTATAACTTTGTTGTTTTATTCAAAAATAATATTAACGAAGAAATTTATTTTCCATATTTTTGGCATTCCACTGTATAAATCCGATACCTACCGACTGTTTAGTGTTTTTATAATATAGTTCACTATAATTGTATAAAAAAATGTTCAATTATATCCAATCTCTACTATAAATGAACAGGATTACCTCAATCCCTGCTCCATGAAATTTTCACCAAATTTTCAACTAAATTATGGTCGGTTAGTGGTTACTTTTCATCCATCAATTTTACCACGCATAAGTGGTTTTGTTTTAATCGTATCAAATTTATTTATGTTTATATTTATTGTTTATCTTATTTCTATCTATATTTATGTCCAATTTAACTTTAATTTATGTATTTCATAAAAAATAATAAAAAGTAATATAAATTATCATTTATGATATAATATAATATAATAATAATAATAAAGTATTATAGTGAATATCAAACTAAGCTGCTTGACTACAGGTATAAGAACTGAATTCGATTAAGATTTTCTTCTTTAAAGCATATCATTATATTGTATCATTTTTTATTTCAATACAGCATACGTTCAATTATTATTATCTGAGACCTGAGTAGGTATATAACTATATTTGAGAGTCATATCAGAGAATAGGGAAAACTCTTTGTAGATTAAGGATCCTGTTTTTTATTTTTGAAAACACTTCAGTTTATTATTTATCTGACGAACGAAAAAGTAGGATACATTTTCAATAAGAAAAATGTATGTATATATTAATTAAAAATTTCACCTCCAAAAATAATATTTGGATAAATAGTTTTCATGGATAGTAACACCCTAAATAAATCTATTCACACCAATCATTTTATTACCCAGATATAATAACATGGTAATTGTTTTTTTTTTTTTAGAAACCTTTCTAAGCTTTTTTCATTCATTTAAATTGTTTTTATTGTTGGCTTTTAACATTACCCAATGTTAAAACTAACGTTTAGTAGGGTAGTAGGTATAGACGCATAGACGCATTCCGAGAAAGGAGTCCCTCGAGAATACCTACGTAAGCATTTACATATTTGTAAGCGGCTCTTGGTTCCATACATAATTTAATTACAGTTGGTAACCCGACAGGAAGAAAGCGTGTAGGATGTAACAAATTTTTCATGAGCTATCTGTCCGGTAAACATAGAGTACGAAATTTTGGAATGAAGTTGAGATAACGATGAATAATATAACGATTTCAATTTTCTTGAGTTTAAAAAGGATCGAGTTCATCTTTGGTCACGTTCCGTTATATTTTATCAGTAGCTGTAATATCTAAGAGACTATCGAAAATCCGCTTCTTTTTCAATCGAATATCAGAATTGGCACTTGTAAATTTCATCTCTTAAACAAATATTGAATATTAAAAAAAGGAGACGGTTTACGTTTGCATAATAAATTGGAATTATTTTTTTAGTATTTGTTATAATAACATAACATGCAAATTGGAGTATTCATTTTTTAGTTGGATAAATCAATACATAATATTTTTCTAATGTTCATCCGCGTCGATAAAAATTAATTTTTAAAATTTTAAATTCGAATACTAACGTAAAAATATAAAATGTATTTTTAGAATCTTATTTTTGCATCAGAATTACTTATTAAACTATGTTTGTATAGATGGTAAATCTTTGTTTTATAAATAAAAAATAATCTTATTGTCTAAGGTTTTGTATATTTTTATTTGAAGTTATTTAACTGTCTTCATGAAGTCCGTTTGAATCTATGCACTTTGGAGTTTAATCAAATAACTTATTTCTATAATTTAATCACGATTTCTAATAGTAGGTACTTTAAGTTTTAACTTCTGATTTATTTATTTATTTTATAACTCGTCTAATTTGTACACAAAATAAATTACCCAATTAAAATTAAAAGTAAAAATAAGATAAGTAGGTAACCGATCTTTTGTACAGTAGGTGTCGAGTGTATACCTTGTCATTGTATAAGTTTATGTAATATATGTGTTAAATTTGAATTCAATGAAAAATCATTTAATACGAAAAACGGTTCTAAGCGAAAATGGTTGTCAGCTTATATTATTAGGCAAATGCTCACATTTTTTGATATATATTTATATTACTGCTATAGTAATTTATTTTACCATTATCAATACTGTAAATTGAATTAATTTGGTTATTAATAATTAATAAACATTGCATTTAAATTATAATATTACAATTTAATTAGTAAATAGTAAGAGTAAGTAGTAAGAATTTTAAATTCCAACAAAAATTATTTTTGAATTACAATAAAATAACTAAATACCTCAAAACGTTATTCTTCGTGTAATATATAATTTCATCCAGATATGAACTTCAAATAAAAAATAAATAAAAAAAAACATATAGAAAAACTTGTGTTTAAATATTATTAGATTTTATGGTTCCAGTATGAAATACTTATGAGGAACCTTGTATTACATTTTCAAGTCTTAGCTATAAAAATTTAACATTTCATAAATTTTAACTACAAATTAATTGGAGAATTTTAGATTCCAAGAGAAGCGATGAATATCTTGGATTTACAATGATATATGTTTTTTTTAAAATTATTTTTAAATCTCTTGCGTCTTTGTACACGATAAGTAATGCTTATAAATAATGCTTAGATTTTTAACTTCAGTATCTTTACTTGTAGCAAAGTGAATCTACATGGTGCCTTGGGGTGGTTAAAATTTAAAATTCACAGTAGTTTTCAAAAGCGCCAGGAAAAACAAAAAAAAAATTAAAGGAAAACGGGATCTTTTACTCAAAATCGGTTTAGAATAATACAATTATTATGGTGTAACTCTTAAAAAAATTACCGTAGATAAATGCAATTGTCACTGTATGTTTGTACATTTCAAAATTTCTATGTACCATACAATTTTAAAAATATTGCAACTATTTTTTTGTTATTAATAGGCATAAGAAAATGTCGAGTTTTATTAGTTTTCTTAAAATTTTTGTAGATAAAATATCTTATCAACTGTCAAAAAACTTGAAGGAGGAAATTAAAAAAAAAGTTGAGCGTAAATCTACAGTATTTTTTTTATGATCTTCCGAAGATAAATGTTGACAAAATTCATTAAAATCATGAAAATTGGCAAATTATTTCAAGTTATAAATTCATAAATATTGTATTATTAAATAACCAAGAAAAACGATTTTAGTTATTTTGTTGTATTTGAAAAATATAATTCAAAAGTACTTGAAACTTCTCAAGTTTATTATTATATACAAATATTGAAATATGATAATATGCAAATAATATTAATTCAACTTACCGGCTATATCATATTAATAACATCAATATAAATATAATATAAAATATCCTTGGCTGACAAACCTTCTCCGCTCAAAATCGTTTTTCCTGTACAATTAAATTATATCATTAAATTCAAATTTAAAACCATTCATTACAGTGACCCACTTGACACTTACTGTACAGCAGAGCGACACCCACTAACCCATGTTTTTTTTACTTTTGAACTTGTAGGTTTTGATGTACTTACTTTCTTACTTCGTAACTCAACTTTTGAATTCTTTTTATTAAATATATATATTTTATCCATGTACCTCGTACTAGTACATAATATTATCGTAGTTTCACTAAATGCTCTCAGACCCTCAGGGTATTTCAGTATATTAGTAATAAGATTATGTAAAATAGCTTCTGCCAGTGAAGAGAAGTTAGGTTTGGAAAATTGTATACGTAGTACGTACCAACTGCATAAACTCGCAAGGGATGTAAATATGTTTATACCTACCAATCTACCTATAAATACACAGTTATCATTAATTATTTAGCTCTGAATAAAATTGAATTGGTATAGTTAGTAAAAATACGTTTCTAAAAGGAATGTTTAAAAATAATATCGACATAATTTACTCACTTCAAATCTTAATAGTCTATACTTTCGTATAATATTTTCAATAACTTAATAAAACCTATCTATATAATACATTTCTGGGTTGTGAAGTGAATTATATTATATTGTTTTTGCAAATAGAATGATGTAATTTTTTACTTTCTATGTGCATTTTTATATAGTAAAAAAAACACATACTATGGTTAATATAAGACCATAATTGGTGGAAAAATGATTTTATTGTTGGTTTACAGAGTTGGTCTTACGATTTATGACCAATAACCGTTAAACAATGTTGAACAAATGTCAGCAAGCACAGTTTTTTGTAAATTTCAACTGAGTTCACTATTCCACTAAGAATTATTTTAGCGTATACCAAACACTCGGTTTCGTTAAATATATTATAATATAATATATTGATGAAAACAATTTAGATGTAACTAAGGCTATAGGCTATAACCTATTATGATTTAATTATAGTTATTGAAAATATTGACTAAAACTATATTGTTGCATAATATTATTAACTTTTAAAAACGTAATGCACTTTTAAATTTGTTGGTCGACCTTTTTAACACAACATAATATTATATAATCCGTAACACGAGTAAGAAATGATGGACTTCAAATGTATATAGGCGAGAGGCCTGGGATTTTATCAAACACATTTTTGAAAAATATAACATAATTTAATTAACAATTATTATGTTTAAGAAAAATGACGTATTTAAAAATCAAATAATTCCTCAAATTCCTCAAATTCCTGCGGGTTACATAAAATGTTCAATGATATACGTATAGTATAGTAGTAAATTATAAATTGTTATTCTAATTCATAACAGATGAATAATTTATGCCCTTCTTACCCGATGCCACGACGTTTTGGTAAAGACGACAAAGTATACAAACAGTTTTTAATATAATTATAACAAGGTACAGTCCCAAAGGCGGACTGCCGAGGTTGGACGGCAGGAAAGTCCTACTGGGCGGCAAGCTTTCTAAGGCTACGGGGCTGAACTATGTACATTTATAAACTTCATACTAAAATAAAATAATAATTTTAGATACATATCAAAATAAATCTATTTAAGCAAATTATAATATAAAATGGTCATAAACTTTTAAATATGGTCACTATAATAAACAATGATGAAAATATAAAATATGTACTTCAGCCAGCCACGGCACTGCTATATTTTATAACTTTTGATAAACAAAATAATAAGGATAATTTAATTTGAAATTTTAATGCGGTTTCAGCGATACTGACCGGGTGGTGGCCGGAGAGTCAGTGTGCTGTAAATGGAGTACTGTTGTCATTTATTGTATTATAATAGAGCTGTATATCTTCATATTAGTGTGAGTGATAGACATATATGGTCTAAAAATAACAATTAATAATTTATTTTTCTCAACTTTTATAAATCATAATGCATACCTATTAACTATGATTTTAATAATACGAACCAAATTCTTTCGAGCCTATGATTAGCATGTTACGCAACGGCGCAACTAGATTTAAAATCTTAGGTGCATTAGCTACACTTTTCATTTGCACTCTAATATGTATGATATTATGTTTTGTTACAATATAATATTATATTATAATACACAAACAAATTTTATTACATAAAAGTTATTTTTTAAGTAAGTTTCTTAGCATTTAAGATCAGGAATGTTGGTCTCAGTTATTCTTATTCGTGTATGAACTGCAATTAGTTAACATTTTCCATTTTCAAATGTAAGTAGTGATAATAATTAATTAAGAAATACTTATATACCCCCCCCCCCAAAATCATTCGTCAAAAATATCAAACAATCGTTTTAAAAATAAAAAAAAAATGTAATAAGTTTATTTTAGCTTAATACGCAACAACTTTCTGCAATTGGTATAGATTTAAAAATTCTTGGATAGTATAATAAATAAATTAGGTTAGTTCAACAATAAAATATAGGTACATGAAATATCATACACTATACAGGACCTAATGGCCTAGTTAATTTAAATTTTACATACTATTTAGTGTTTGTACCTAGGTATTTATATTATACTAATTTGCAAAATTGATAAAAGATTTCAAAAAAATATGTACCTGTATCGATATTTATTTTTTTATGTGGAGGGGGGTTAATAATTTTTAAGGGTTTATTTCGGAATATCCCCCTACAGTACACTACTAATTAGCCAGTAATCTCGCTTTCCCACTTTACCAAACACCCACCAGTATTTCCTACAGGTACAAACGTACAGTATATTTTTATTCGTTTGTGGTCCAGCCAACCGCACCGTCAACGGTATGGCAGTCGTGAAGCTCCTATAAAAACGAACAATTTCAAACGATGCGTCGATGTCGCCATGAGCACTCGCCATTAGTTTATAATATATGTACAATAAAAACGCTGGACACACCACACTGATTTAGTACTAATTTAGTACTTATTTAAAAATTTAAAATGATGCTGTGGCCTTCAAAATACCTCTATACGATATTATAATCCGACAACGCCAGGTCACGAATGACGCTCGTTCCATACGCTCGTGTTTTTAATCGTATTTCGTACCGCAAAATAAAATGTTTATTTCAATTTCATACGGCCTATAAATCAATAGTCAATAACAAATATTTAATAAAATAATATTAATTATTATAATAGTTATCTAGGTATTTGATAAAGTTGTCTAATATTTAAACTGTTGACCTAAAACTGTACTTGAATATTATATTTAACTTTAATACTTTCTCATAGATGCCTTTGAGATTTTGCCTATTCATTATTTAGGTACCATACCTCTAATAATTTCTGTAAATGTCTATATTTTAGTATTTTACTATCAAGGGATATGATCAAATCACTTTCAGAACACAGGGTTTTATCGACCGTCTAGTCGGTGCACAGTAACGAGATTAATTTAAAAAAAAAAATGGTTGCAACAAGTTTTGCAAGTATTACAAACAATTAAACTCGAATATACCAATAATATAAAGTGCTGACCTAAATAAGTTTCTGTAACTAATATAAATACCTAACACGTACACCGTAAAACACACATTGTTATGTTTAAATTAGGAATTTATCCAAATTTTCATTTTTTTAAATTTTTAATTACACTTACACTAGATGTGTCCTAGTACTAGAACATGTAAATAATATACATAGGTGACTGATGTGCGTCTTGGGACACCGCCCTTGGGAAATCCCCGGGAAAATGGTGAAGCGGACCGGAAGTAATGAGGCTTGCATTTGCAATACCAACGAATAGAATTCGATAGACTCGTTTCCTTGAGATTTTGTCACATTACAAAATGGCACAGTGAAAACTGTTTGATCGAGTATCCAACCTCATATTATTATAATGGTAAAAAAAATTCGTGATTTCCTAATACTGACTAACCAGTAACCACCTACATGGAAATTATCGTGGTTACCAACTTTCAAGTTTATGAAGTACCTATATAATATTACCATGGATCATTACAAAATTAATCATTGTGAATAGTATCACGCGTCAGACGTGGAAAAAAAACTGTCAGCAGTCACTCCCGGTTTTCTTTAAGACCGACCAACGGAAAATGTCGTGGTTACCTGGTCGAGAGTTACGTATATCATATAGGAAGCGGACACCGCAACCATACAATAAACTATACATTTGTTGATTTCCGTACACACAGTATACTACGGTATACTCGTTATAATCGGTCATGATTTGCAAAAGATAGTGGGAGAATTTCCAAAATAGTTGGCAGGAAAAATAGAAGTGTGGAAAGGGACTGAAGGAGAATGAGTCCAGCGAGATGGTGCTTTGAAAGCAATGATGGTTAGAAAGTAGGATTCACAGTTTAAAGTTGGAAATAAAAATAATACTCACGTAAACAGATAAGTAAATTATAATGTATATAATATATCAAAGTCAATAAGTTAAATGATATTATAAATAAAAATAAGTCTAGTCAATCATATATTCGTATCCCTAACGAACGGTAATAAATTGGTTAAATCTTGTTTTGAAGCCAAAGTGTAATTACAGCTATAAGACGTTCTTATTCGCTTGTACCTATACAAAGTCATTCTTAGTGCATTTTGTTGGGTTCGATGATATAAATAATTTATATTATAATTTATTAGTAAGTGCTCATATGAATGACTTCCATACCATTCAAACGTGTCGTTTTATTTATTGATATAACCCCATTTCACCATATTATTTTATCTTATTCTTGCAACTCCAATTCTATTAATGGTTTTCCACAGATATTTACCAGATGGTAGGTGTTGGACTCGATAGAAAATTAAAATGACAGTTTTGTTACTTATTTTATTAATTTTTGTTGATGTGAGCGAATTATAAATATAAATAAAACATTTTATCTTTCAACATATTTTTTTTTCAAATGATTCCAATGATCGGAAATAAAAATTAATTTCAAAAGCTTCATTACTAGATATACATTTTTTCGAAAAACGTATTACTAATATAGGTACACACTTAGGTCACAAAGCATTCATTTTTATTATTAAACGAGTACTTCTATATATACATTTCGTAGCGATTAGGGTAAAAGATAACAATATTTTCTAACAAAATGTTTTTCTCTCATATATTATATATAAAAGTTTTACTCCTCTATTATCACGTATTCTCTTATAGTTAACATTACACACAATACGTGACTTACACAACTAATAGTTGAATACTCTTCCCGTTGTAGCTTTGGCGTTCATATTTTAGCTTAAACTGTTATGTCGTCTATAAATTATGCTCAAGTCTTCAATAAATATAGTATGTTTTCCTTGCACCGCAGTGTTCTACAACGACATTAAAATCAGTTTTGTGATTATTATTATTCATTTATTCTTTCAGTTATGTCTTATGTAAAATTATATTGTTTTTAAAAAATATTCATAACCTTGTATTATTATTATTATTAGCCTATATATCTAATATAATATCTAATAGTCATAATACATGTTATAATTATTACTTTAATTTATAAAACACAGTTGGATTTTTGTATATTTACATCGAGTGGACTTACACTTGAAAAATTCTAAATTTAACTAATATTGGATATAATTTTTTGAAAGCTGTTTACTTCTATATTATATTATTTACAATTCTGAAACAAATAACCAAATCATAATTATTATTATCATTAAGCCGTTATGGTTTTAACACTATTATAGTATAAGTGATAAGTTTATAACTTTACAATATTGTAAGCAGTTCGGAATTTACCCATACCCATAAGTATGATATACTTATAAATTATATATAGGCACATGTATAAAAATAAAATTCCTTGGATCATTTTGGACTATAGTTACGTAATTCTTAGTATTGAACCCGGTGGATTGAAAATCAGATAATGTCATTATTACACGATTTTATTTTTATAATTTTAGCTAGGTCCCATACATTTTTATTAAAAAATTAGTAATCTATACAAGTACATTGTATTAATTTATCTATATTTTTACTATACATTTTTTACCTAGTATTTAATTTGATTCACTTACATTATTGTTTTGTATTTAATTGAAAAAGTGTTGATTCAATTATATTACTCACTTAAACTCCCATATTATGATCATACATGAAAACGTTTTTATTTTTCATATTCCATTTATACGTACAATTTACATTCTGAACTTAACTTCTTTACACGATTTCATAGATCTTTGACATAATACTCTATTTTATAGAATACATATGTGTGTGAATGTAAATAAAGGAATCACAACACAATGTCAAATTGTATAGGTTAATCAAGTTGATGTATACCTACAGAAAAATACTTTTATTACGAAATACCTATATGAGAAATGTTAAATTAACTACAGATTCAATTTAATACCTTGAATGTTTGTTCAGAATAATTGAATAATATGTTTGTATTTTGACTAGGCATACTATAGATTTTAGAGCCATGGGTGTTTTCATTTCATTTTGTACATCAATATTTTATGACAAGTTTTATTCTTCCAACAATATATAGATACAAGTATAGTATGCTGTATTCCAAAATTTAAATCACCGGAATCAGTGACGTTTTCATAATTTTGTTTACTATGGTAATAATAAATAAAATATAATGCATTTTTAATATCATAAGTGCAGAGGTAAATATTTATTTTCAATATCAATTTTTTTTTTTTTATAAATTTAGATTTAACGAATAATTGAATCCCGAACAAAAACTTTAGTAATATAATTACAAAACGTGAATTAAACGTTGAAATATTCATGACTTTAGTTTGACCCAAGTAAATTAAATCATTTTTAAATTACCTATGTATAAAAATTTTGAAAAATATATCGATATAATGGCAAACATTTATGTTTTCAATTTATATGTATAATTTTAACACAATTCAAAATAATAAATCCATATTACCTATGTAAGCTATAATTACCATTAATATAACTATACATTTGAAGTGACAATTAATTTTATTGTGGATACCTTAAATACAAGTATACCTACTAGGTATACGTGTGTTCCACATGTCTTATATCTCAAATCGTTTTTCGGTGTACCATTCAGTTGTATCCATTTCACATTCTGCTGACAAAATTTAATAAAAATAAATATAGAATTTTCTTAGGCGATTCTTTCTATTCTTAGGCGATTTAAAATAATGGTAAAAAAAATAGTCAAAATATATTACACAGACTATAATATAAAACAGTATAATATTGTACGTTTGTAAGCTCCGATTACGATCAAAACAAAATATGAAGTGTTATTTATTTTTTTATATCTTATATCAAGCAGCATTATTTATGGTTCATTGGTTCATACTTCATAGTGTACGATTGGTCTAAAAAATTTGATTCAATTAATTGTTTTATTCTTCAGTAGACACTTTTTCTGGTAGGTTTTGATATAACTTCACAAATGTCCCTATATCTGTTATTGGATAGACGTTTGGGGAAAGATCTTTTTTTTGTTGACTTTGTCAGAAGTTTTTCTAAGCGTGAGGACAAACTAGTGACAAAAGTCGACTTTTTTTGTGAAAATTCCAGACGGAATTGTTGAAAATCATTTGAAATTCAAACACGACCATTTGCCATTGATTTGCATTACAGCGCATAACTATGCCAAAGTGATTGAAATGAGACAAATATAAGCAACAACCATCTCCATATTATATCCAGTTAACCCATACGGTCTGTTTATTTTACTACAGTAATGAAATTTCTAATTAAAATAATAGTAATTTTTAAATTTATATTTTATTTGTATCTATTATTAACTAGGCGATTGGGTAAATTTTCGTTTACAATATTTATATTTTTTTTTGGTACCTATCTAATTATTTTATAAAAAATATTAATTTATCTTATTTGTACAGTTTAACATATTTAGTTTTGTTTTATCCAGACAAGTTAAAATTCGATTTACTTGTCGTAAATCTGCACAACTGAGTCATACACAAAGTGTTGTTAATTAATATTTCTCGTTGGTATTATGTTCTGACGGTATATTGTGCTTAACAATTAATATTGTATCGTGTGTGTTGTGCATATTGTAGGATTTTCTTTTGACATAATAAGGTGAATGTATGATCCTGACTGATGTGTATATATTTTATTTTATGACAAATACTCTTTGTTTTATCCACGTGGACACATTGTAGTTACATTTTGTTTTATTCGATATTTTAATTTTTCCACTATAGGATTTGCGTTTGTGATTCATAATTTTTTTTTTTTTTGTTAGATATATATTATTAAGCCATAGAATTCAAAATTGTTATTGTTTCTTGTGATTGAGTAATTTAAGTCAATAAATTGCTGTTTATGTAAATTATGATTATTCTAATCTAAAATAAACAATAAATAAATTCTTCGTTCAGTAACAATCTATGCATGGTAATTTCATTTTTAATATATTTCTGATATCTAATTTTCTTGATTGTAGCAATATCATTGTTTTAGTTCTATTGATTTAATAAAAAAACTTTTTTTTTAAATTTAATTTCTCACTAGGTTTACATAACAGTGTTAATATAATGTTAGTTATATTATTTTTATATACTCTTGGGAACTACCTAAGTTTGAAATTTATGTGTAGAACGGACATGATATATTTTGTTTTAGGTTTCGGGTACCTACCAACGTATGTTATTATTTATTAAAATAGGCAAGCTATGACTTAGATTAGTTTAGGTTAGGTTTTTATAGTTTCAGTGTAGGTATCTATTGTTGGTCCGTTATGGTAGGTAAGTAGATATATCAATAGCTACTAGGTCCACTATAGATTAACAAAGATATGACTGTGATTAGTACAGCAATTTATAATATAAAGTGAAGTAAAATTTTAGAAATGAATAAAACCATGGTCCATGACTATAAGATTACAATATTTCCCTGGGGTATGAATTTCCTTGTTGCCTGTACATTTTCTGTACTTTATTTTTCGCATCTTTTAAATTCCTCAAACAACCATAAAATCCTAAATAATTATATTCTGTTTGGAAATTAACTTGTAATCTTAAAAATGTTTTTAAATGCCTAATAACTCATATTTTTTTTAAGAAAGTTGTCACTTGACCTTGTGTCAATTTATGTAAAATTATTATATGAGATAAAATTATTTGCTATTTCGTTTACTTTAGTTCATTTCTCACAGTTAGGACATGTAACAGCTTAAGGCTATAATAAATGTACAAAACAGTATACAGGTACTTTACATAAAACTTCATGAAGTTTACATATCTCTTTTAAATCCGTTTTTGTACAACGCGTAATATAATATAAACGCAGTTACAAAACATCTACAAATATTACAAACCAAATTTATATCTTGTTTGATAAAAAAAAATATAGTATAGTATAGTAAAGGCACCTAATGTTTACTATAGACATTTTTAGGATTGACCACGGTGGCATAATATGGTTTCTTCTATCATTATATTAATGCAAATGGAATGTGTGATGTTATAAAAAATAAAAAATTACTGCTACAGTAGGTATATACTATATAGTGTCAGTTGTAACTTGTAACCACCTAATATATTATAAAACTATTTGGAATTCCATTAACGAATTCCTTGTACCAATATGACAATTGACACAATATTTTGATAACCATTTGATTGACAACAAAATTATAATAATATGCATTACTAACAATTTTTTTGTATACGTTTATTGTAGTGGCTTTAAAAATATTATTTTTTTTCTTTATACGAAGTTATTATTATTTATTCAAAATAGTATTCACTATCCAGATACAATAACTATGTTTCTAAATCATTTACAAACATTTTGTGACAACTCCATTTAAAACAGTTATTTTTCATTCAAATTTAAGTATTTAACATACCTAATATAAAATATTATACTAACGTGAATTATATTTAAATAAATAAACTTTTTATTCAATGTATAATCAATTCAAATTTATTCCTTTATCGAATTTCATGATTTTGTTTTCAATAATAATATTACTCGTATTTGAATACCAATCAAGAATTAGGTATCTACTTCAAAAAAGTAAAGGTATGTGCTTTGTTAATTTTTAACCACAAACCTACAATTTAATATTTAGGTGTTATATTTTTAACATTCTACTATATTTTTGAAACATTTAAATAGTGCTAACTTCAAATTTGTATGGTGTTGAACTTTGGGACACAACATAATATGTAATATAAAAATATTACAAAGTATTCCAAATAAAAACCATCAGAATCGTAAAGCCACAACTAATCCTCCTCAATACGTTTCGAATCATTCACCACAGTACCACACTGATCTTGACATTCCTAAAGTCACTGAAATAGCCCTACTGGCTACTACATCACACCAAAGTCAGAAGCCTCATTCAAAAACATACTAACAATAGGGATAACAATTAAAAAAAATATTAAAAAATATTAATATATTATGATTATTAAAAGAAAAAAACGGGAAATCACTGTGCACAGATATGTGACTTTTATAGATGTGTTAAATTTGAATTCAGTGATAAATCATTGCATACGAAAAACTTATCCTGAGCAGGATATTTCTAATAAAACATTTTTATTTATTTATATTATACTAACATACTATTGTAACTGTCAACTACTATAGGTATATGTCATTTTTCATATAATAATTTTTAAGTTAAATCAATATTATTATCATCTAACATTATCAACTAACATTATATTACTCATAATCTACAAGTAAAAATTATAATTTTTAGGTAGTTATGTAATTTATATAACAAAGGTGGTATGATATTTACGATCTTACGCTAGCCTGTGATTCTATAATATTTATTTATTTATTATAATAAACACACGTGGAATAATCTTATTTCTTAAGGAATAAGAAGTTGTTAATGATTTTTAATTTATAAATTATAATAGTATTTATACTTTATAGTTTATATCTTTATTATGTGTTTATCACAATTGCCAAAGATAATATTGGTGCAGCGTTATATTTTATGATCATAGTGATTTTTGAATTTTTGTATCAGATTGAAGGACTTCTTGTGGTACCTAATATTGTGGTTTGAAAAGACTATTTTTTTTCATTACATAGGTTTAAATTCTTTGCTTCTACCTCCTTTGAGTATATTATGTTCCAAGAAATTCTCTGAAATTAGTAAAACATTTGTCTATTACATAGGAACCCGGTGTATCATTATCATCATTATAATATTCTTATTTGTTTCCGATCGTTTCACTCATGTATAATGCTATGGTACATATGCTACAGAGTGTAACAAGAAGACCTGATAAATGAAATAATTTTTGTTCTAATCAATGTTAAATTTTTTTTTTATGTATAATTTATAGTCACTTGCACTTGAACTTGCACTTGCACTGCACGTATAATTTTAAAAATAAATAAAATTTGATTTAAAGTTTTTTGTAAAAATTCAAAATAGCCAATTTGTAAATATTATTAATGAACAATTTTGATGGTAATAAGTAATAACATTTATCTAAGTCAAGTAGTTTATATTTTAGAATATTTTTAAATATCAATATTTTTTTGATTAAATTAATTTAGAACGAAATAACTTTCTTTCAAAATAGTATTTTTTGGGAATTTCCTGACATGTGTATATTTCTTAAATTATTTACTAACCATATCATATTCACAATTTTTGGATACTTTAAATAAGTAGAATCATTTTTTTTTTTTTTTTTCAGGTCTTCCTGTCACATTTTGTATATTTGTAGGAATTTGTAGATTTTAATTTTTAACATAGATATGTTTTTTGGCTGAATACGACTTGTTTTTTCCTGGTAGATTTTTCATTTTAAAGTTATAATTTTAAGTTACAGTACCTAGGTTGCCCCTAGCAACCGATTAATAAAATATTAACTTTACCATGGCAACCAAAAAAAATTCCTACTCAAGCCGGATATAATACTTTTTTTCGTATTCGGATTTTTCGAAAGGTTTACCAATAGAAACTTCGATGTTATATATTTTTTAATCATAATTTTAAAAGCATATATGTACGACGTTCAATGTTTTCCCTGCAGCAGAGAATATATCGAGTAGCACACTACGTTCTTTACGTACCTAGCTATTAAATTTATTTTATTTAGAAGAGTAATGATATTATAAGAATGAAAAATATTTAACATTGTTGTTGAAGCCATTGATGTCCACTGGCCACTGAATGTACATATACTCAGTTGTTGGAACCGGGGGGGGAGGTGATTGATGTATACAAAAAGAGGGAGGATATTATTTGGAGTGCTGTTGATCTGCAATTCACTAATGGATAAATGGCAATAGACTCATTATTATGACGGGCATAACCTCCGCGAGTGTTTAGTTTGTATTAGTTTTCATAGTACGTTTACCCAGTAAGTAAATACTGATTAAAGACTTAAAATATTTTTAAAAGCTTACATTATCAGCTAATTTTATTATATTTCATGGACAACAATATAAAGAACACCACTATACACAGTACGCCCCAGGCAGTCTTGTAAAGTATTCGAATACTTGTATTTGTATACCCGGTATACCCGGTATATATAGGTATCTCGAGGCCCAAAAGTTTGGTGAGCGGAAAATAACAAATGTTTGACACTGTCACCGTCCATATATCGCCCTTTAATAAGCCACCTCTGCCACTATAATATGATACTCGTAATATTGTCGGGCGTAAATTATGTATGGGACCCGCAAAAGTGGCCTGCCCATGGATAGGTATCGTAAATAAAATGTGGCACCGACGGCAATTGGTTTTCACGCATTATATTGGATTTCGTTCGGGGCCGACGAAAATCTGTTACTGTAGGACTATCGTGTAAATTGTTTTTCCGGAGACGTGCGAGCGCGATAAGTCCATAATAATATAACAATGTATGATATGTATTTTATTATATAATATATAAATAACAACGTGTAAAATGGCGTACGCTCCTATATACCGCGGTATCTCACTGTTGCAATATCTACTCGGGATTTAACCATTTTGACGTTAGCCGAGTTAAACGAGTGTCCTATATACGATACGATACAATACAATAGAATATCGGTAGTTGGTATACCATTATAATAATACCGGATATCGGGATCTACAATATAATAATAATATTATATTAAAATAATAATGCCGTATCCGGGGGAGGGTTCTTTTCTCCGAAGTCGCGGTGACGGAGATGATGACGATATCGTAGTAAATTTATTATGATATACAGAGAATCCCAATAAGTAATAATATTGCATTATTCTTATATTAAATATTGTATTATCTGTCGTGGCGCAGAAATGTAAATAAACTCAAAAATAATAATAATAATAATATTAATGTTGGGAATTTTAAGTGCTCGCCGTCGTAGCTGCAGAATAAGCTCGCTTAATATAACATCATAATATTGTGTGTATAGGTACGCATATTATAATATTATAACGCATGTGTATTATATTGTATATTATTATGTACATCTACTTGTGGTTGTCAATGCGACTTCCTGACATTGAACGACGCGCCACAATAGACGTTGCGTGAGGGAATAATATTACATATTTATCGTATTGTAGCCACGCGTAGTAATAAATAATAATAATATAATCATCGTATAATTTCATCAATAATAATAATAATATTAAGTATACGATAATAATCTATGCTACTATTGTCAAAAATGAAACAATGTTAAGTCCGTGTAATGGGTAAATTATAATAATAACGACGTCGTTTACGTGCGTATAATACTATAATATAGTAATAGAGAATCTAAATATCTTATAAGTAGACATTTATCGAATTAGTTGAATAAATTAATTTTATTATTTACTCTTTATAATATTGCGCCAATAAAAACATTATAATTAAAGTTTTTTTTAATATTTTAATACATTAATATTAATGTGTATGGATTTTTTATTTTTTTACTTAAACATTTACGAACTGTTAAATTTCTAATCATTAATATAAATATATTTATCCTATGATGTTATAATCGTTTTATGTGTGCATTAAAAAAACCATTTTTTATTCGGCTTTCTTAACAATATATTTTGTACATTATATGTACCCATATAAATTATAGGTACTCGTAGGTAAGTATACAGACAAGTACATTTTAACACCAAAATCGATAGATTTGAATTGAATTCTAAAACAAATAGATACCCAATATTTTCACTTCAGTATAAATGTTTTCGATTTTCAATCAGAGAAATGGATTCTAACCAATTGGACTGGAATGGATATCGATGTTCTCGATTTTAAGACATAAATTTAACATATTTATTTTAAAAATGTTATTTTTGATAATAATTATTCAACATTTAATTAATGATGAACAGTTATAGCTTGTCTACACTGAAAATAATGTTGTAGCAGTTTAAACGCAAATTTCTAGAAAAAATAATAACTTACAGGGAAACGTTTAATAATACTGCAGTAATTCATCAACAGCTCCACACGGATTTTTCCGTTAATAATCAATTTATTCAAATTCTTATTTTTGGAGTTGTAAGTTTTAGAACTATATTTTAATATTAGGACTATTACAGAAATATATTTTATAATAATAAGATTTTTTTTTAGATTTAAGGAGTATGATGTTGAAAACTCTTTTTTTTTATTAAGAACTACCCATTTTTTAAATTAAGATTTTTTTTTAAATGTTGATTGTTTGTAAACCTAAATACAAACGAATAGTTTTTAATTTATTTAAATTCAAGTATCTACTAATAAGCAATAGGAAAATAGTCCATGATAATATCGGTACGTCTTTAAAAATATAGGTACAGTAAAAAGGGTTGGTTCTCATTTGAAAATAATAATTTTGTATCTACAAACTGCCACAAAATACTTCTTTAATGATATAAAGAATCAAAGGATTTGGAAATATGATCATTAAGTATACTTCAAAATTGCAGTAATCAGAAGTTGAATAAATCCACTATTATAAAAGGTTATTTAAAAAAAATAGAAGTGAGCTTACTTGGTGAATCACATAAATGACGACAAAGTGTTTACATATCGTTCAACATTGAACTACAAGGTACCCACGTCAGTTCGTAATAATATAAACGCTCTTACGAGATTTCTAAAAAAAAACTGTTTACGACGATTTGATGATGGTTTTAACGTACGTGATTAAAAAAGGACGGCCGTAGTTAATGGATGAATTTTATTTGCGCACCAAACGGTACCTTAACATTATATTGTATTATTTACCCTTGGAATAAGCATCATTTTGAAATGCCAGAACACTTAATTCTTAATACATATGTATATAAATAAAATATACAATGTAATATATATACCAACATATATATGTGTATGTGTTGTCGTGTGTGTATGTGTAATGTATATTATAGTCTATGAAACGTTACGAAAGTAGAAATAAACGTTAACCATTTTCTACCCATTCTCTAATCGTTCCTCGGTCATAGTAAAATCGTCGTCATTATGAACATTATTAAAACCAGCTCAATGTCGTACGATATTAGTTCAATAATAATATTATTAACTATATTACAGTGAACGTTTTAAAATCGACCGAAACGCGGATATGAGTAATCACCTGCAATTCCACGTGTTCGTATTTATTGTTTTGTTTTGTTTTGTTTTTTTTTTTTTGGTCACTAGCTATATGTTTATTGTGATCCGTAATTGGATAAATTAGATTTTTTTTCATAGTTACTTTATAATTTATTATCCTAACAGTTTGGTACATTTCACAATATAGAATAATAAATTAATAATACTATTCTCATACACATAGTTCGATCGTACTTCGTTTTATGAAAATATAAGCATTCGTTAACACCGTAGTCTATACTCCTGAATTTGTTAACTAAATGTTCAATTAATCACACGTGTAATTATTATATAATATACGGTATACTTACACGTGTATACGTACGCTCAATATAATAACATAATTGATACTTCATAACCTGCCAAACTGCAGCGCACTAACGAGTTTATTGTAAAATAAAAAATAAACATAAACCTATTTAATTTTATCACAATATAAAAAACTTATACATATTTAGTTGAAATAATATGGTCAAAATATTTAAATTAAAATTAATAATTATAGCCACAAGTCGTTGTATAAACATGATGACTCTATGACCTTGTAATTATAAATAATAAATTAATCAATGACCAATAAGTATTTAAAGACTCATATTATGCGGCTGTAAGTGAAAACCTAAAAGTAATTTATTAAGAGATGTATTCATATATTATAGAAAATACGATATTATCACCTATCTATCAAGTTGAATAAAAAGAAAATATTTAATAGAAACATGGAAAATGGACATAAAATGTACATTTCAATTCATTTCATTACTAAAAATAGTGCTAAACAACTTTAAAATACTATAGGTATAAATACACTGCAGTTTTCAATAGTTCACAATTGTCACCAAAAGCTAAAAAATGTTGGAAAAAAGCTCACAATATTATTATAAATGTAATAGATAAGTTTGTTACAAGCTTATATTGACACTTATAGTTATTTATAAAATTTATAAATGGTTAACTTCAGTCAGACTTCGAATCCGGAATGTAGTTTTTAATATTGATATACTTACCCAATCACCTAGAGGAGGCTCTGAACCAACATAAGCGAACAACTGTAGGAAAAATCCTTATTTATGTAACTTAACTATTATTATGTAATTTATATTGTGTATCCAATTTTGAAACTTAAATACCTTTTATATACTTTAATTTTGTAAACTGGTTATATTTTATAATATATCAGTATTATACATGTAGAGTATATTCTGACTAATTTAGAGATAATATCATATTATTTTATATATTAAATGTGTATAACATATTATTACATCATATTATAATTTTATTTATTTATATAAAAAAAAAACTTTGAAGCTTATCAGGTTGACAGCCATGAGCCCCATTTTGGGCTCTCACTAGTAAGTTTACTCACGGACGCCACGGGTTTTTTTCATAGGTTTACTTGGAAATAGTTTTGACGATTTAAACAAAAATTGATAAAAAAAAAACCTAATAATAATAACTGCAAGCTTGTTATACCATCAGAAAGTGGCAACACTGTACATTTTAAATCCGACTAGAAAATACTGATTATTGAGACTAAAGAAGCTCTGAAAATCGATTTCAGTGAGACCCCGAATCCTAGTAATATTTTTGAGAACCCAAACAGATTCTCAAAATCGATTTTAAGTAACTTGAAAAAAACCCGTGGCCGTCAACCTGTTATACAAATTGACATCACGAAATTTGTTGATAGTAAAAATCTTTAGTTTTTAGAATATCAAATTTAATCACTGCCAGCCATGTAATTTAAATTATTGCTAATTAGTAAGTTCTATATCTTTTAACTTTTAAGCCATAATCAAAAAATGTAATCATCTTTGTAAAAACTTGTAACTTTAATGAATGAAACATAATATGTAATTATAACTATAGTATAAAAAATAAACTGCTCTAAAATGTTTTCTTTATTAATGTTAATGTATTAAAATATTGGTATAAACATTAGAGATAATAAGTAATTTTAATAATTAGCATAATGTCATGAGAAATATTTTTTCATTAAAATAAATTGTAATTTGTTTACAGGAATATGGATTTAGAAGAACTTTACCACAAGTATCGTATTCGATTAAAACAATCACTTTTTACAACGTTTGCTTCTATTGGATTGGCTACATGCACTATCACATTAACCATGTTATTTTCATTTTATAATGTGAGTATGAAAATATATATAAATATTTACCTAAATATAGTATAGTGCGCATATATTAATTTAACCAAATATATACTATTTACTATAAAAATTAAAAAAAAAAAAAACATAAATATCATTATGTACATATGCGACCCGTAGGTGAAGAAGAGACGTTACACATGTATCACTGTAGACAATAATATTATATGTACAATATTACCATCTTTTTTTTTTTAATTTTCAAAATAAAATAATTATAATATACAGTTAAATGTGAACGAAACTTAACACGTCTTGAAATATGTACCTACAATGTACTATGTACTCTAATATGATATGTACAAGCAAACAAATTAGACGACTGTGCAATAAATTATAATCTCGTACTATACCTAGGGAACTTAGACAATGAACTTTTTAGTACGTTCGTCGAACTAATTGGAAAACCAATGTTGTGTTTTACTATATTTATTCAAACCAAGTCTTTTGACGGGAACTTCCGTGGTAGAACTAGATTTAAATATTATTGCAAAACACGATTTCATCGCAATATATGGGTCCTGAATTCTAGAAACGTCGAAGGCTGGGTTGGCGGGCGATGTGCTGCGACTGAGAGCGCATTCCACAGAAGAATGGACAAATCTGTGTCGGATTATTTTATTCTTTTTTTATTATTCACGTGGTTTATTTGTGCAACCGTTAGGAATTTCGTATGCGAAACGAAACGTTGTCAAAAAGTTAAGATGGAAAACAAAAAAAAAATAGGTTTTATACACCTATAATACGTTTAGTACCAAAAATCACGAGCAAAATGTTTTTTTTTTAAATAACATCCCTGTGAAATAGGTCAAGTCCCTTTGATCACGATAACCCAAAAATTCTTCAATTTAAAATATTTTAACGAATTAAATACAGTGTAATAATATTGTAACATCAAAATTGTCCAGTCTACGCATAGATACTTATCAATACTGTGTAGTTACACATATATACATCATATTACTGACAGAAACTGTTCTTTATTATGTTGTCAGAGTATTTGTATGCACTTGTTCTCAGAGATCACAGTGACGGACAATTTTGACAAAATTTATCAAATTTAAAATTAAATAATTATTTTTTAGTTAAAAATTTATAAAATGTTCAACTTTTATATCTAAGGATTGAAAATTTAAAACAAAATTCCACGTATGAGTTAATTCTGTTACCAAAAAATCTAAAAAATACATAAGCAAAATTTTATTTTTATAGTCATTTTAAGTTCAAATTTGGACGAAATTACGTATTAAAAAACCTAGAATAACTATTTTAGTTATTTTGTTATGATTGTATAATATTATTCGTGGGTACTTGAAACTTCTAAAGTATACTATTATATATCAATGATAGTATCGCGTCTTGTTGTTAATGTATAACGCGGTTTAAGTACTTACCTAATGGATATTGTAATATGATTAATTTGGAATTTAGTCTAGGTACCTATTATATTTCAATTTTTTTTTAATACCATAGATAAGTATATATAGTATGTCTTATGCCTAGGCTAACCGTTTCCGCTCAGAATCGTTTTTCTTATACAATGATATTATATCATTGAATTCAAATTTAATGCCATCCATTATACAGTGACCCACTTGTAACCTACTGTACAGCAGAGCACCTTTTTACATATGTAGATTATACTTTCGACTCTTGTACAAACAAACCTATATTATATTAATGTAACTAACAATTTAAGCGATTGATTTATTTTGTATTTTCCATACGATTCTGGTGAGAAAAAAATTAAACGCACATGTTTTCTATTTTTCTGTACTAATAAAATGGTTTTTCTTGTAGAATCCTGATTCATTGTTTTCCAAATATTAATTTAATCAGAGTTATAAATAAGTAACAAAAACTAAATTATATCATTAACTTGTTGTTAAATTTATGTACAAACTACCATTTATTTTTTATTTTCACCCCTTCTACGGTCATTCGCCATTAAAAAAAAATATTTTATTTTCATAGTAAAATCCTTAAAAGAGATAGTGTCAATGTTGGGGTCGATTTTAGATCAATGAATAAAGTAATATTCTAAAAGTCTGTGAACGTAGCTAGGACCACAGTGAATGTGTATGCATATGGTCTCTTATCGTATATTTTGGACAAATAAAATAAAAGTTATCACAATTATTTACAAATAATTTATGGGAATACGAATTGATCTGCAGTCGTGCATTCGCTGATATCATGAGTTCTATATAGTTATATTGGCTTCACAACTCGTTCTATGGGTGGGATACGATTACTCTATCCTTTATTGTATAAGATCCAAGGGTTCGAAAAACTACACACCAATCATCATAGTAATAATATTATGTCATTTCCGAACAAAATGTCATGAAAAAATAAATACAAAATTCCATTTCCGCCTGCGCGTCAACTTTCTAGTTAGGTATATTACAACATAATTTATCTTCAAACGGATGTTTTTTTTTCTACTTTACAGTCCGAATCGGTGGTAAGACCTCCGTTTTTGTCAGTGTCGGTCGCGTGGCTGACGTTCGCCTGCACATTCTGCCTCACACAGGTCGCTCCGACAGCGTTGAACTCGAGACCTGCCGCGGCCGCGTTGTCTGCGGCCACAGTGGCCGCGTCCGCCACCGCCGTGCTGTCCAGCAGTGGCGTCGTGCACGCCGCCTACGCTCTCGTACCTGTTTTGGTGGCCACGCATTCGATGGTTCCAACGCACGTGGCCGTCGCTTCTTTTGCCACGGCCGCCATGATGGCCGTGCACATCGTGTCTGTGCTCGCCGAAATCCAGTGGACACCAAACGCGCAGCACGTCAAACAGGTAAACCGTTAAGTGATTTTAAGATTTAACTATTTAAGGCAACTCCTCCCCACACATTTGGATAATTCATAAAAACCCCACAAACTGTGACATTCGCCATCTCTCATCTTCAACTTCCCCAGATTGTCACCAATATGTGCATATTACCTATCTATTGTCCCTTTTTAAATCATCCATCATCCTCCTTCAGTATTCGAAATACTATCTAATAAACATTATACCTATACCCTATTTTATTCAGCAATATAGGGTTAATCATATTTTCACTATTGCACATTTATATATTTTTCTAATTAATGTAGTAACCACTTAATATTTGAGAACTCTAAGTGCAACACCGTGGCTTAATAGTTAATACAAAACAAGATTTATAGGTACACAACTTAATCCGTCACCTTCCTATAGAAACATTATTATAATAATATTATGCCTGATTATTTTACCATACGAAATACAAAGTAGAATGAGACATGTGCATGCTTTGAATTTGGAGAAATCAAAAACTACGGATTTACGAGATTACGCAATGATTTTTTAACAACGCCTAAACAGGCTTTAGTGACAAGTAGATTTTAAGATAGAGATACTTTTGCTGTTGATCGATAATGATATTACACAAATATTTCAATATGTATAAAGTATTCGACTTGTGCACCTATGAATGGACGTATCACGTATGGTACAATACAATTGACAGAAAAGGTCACTCAACCACGAAATTATTAATACCAGATACAATATAGGTATCACACGTCATTATGCTAATCAACATACACAATAATAACACGAACGGGACGAGATAATTTAATGGAGATTTAATGCATGCACCGATTGACACTAATGACACCTACAAATGATTTTAAAAACATTGTTTATTTGTTCTCAAGAAAAGCGATTCCATATTGAAAGAAAATCTTTTTTATTTTCAACAACTTCAACTTTAACGTTACATATTGTATTGTATTTTAATTACCAACTGGTAGTTATTAAATTCCAAGTGGAATGTTTTGATTTTTGTGTGTTTTTATCGTTCGTAAATAGTGACCATTTTTTATATATAAAAGACAATTTGAAAAAAATAGATGTTCAAACAAAATATTACGATTATATGTTGTACATTTTAATTCAAAACATATCAACTGTAGGAACTTGACATTGGTCACCATTACGTATTTTATTATTTTCTAAAAATAATGACATTTTTTCATAATATTTATGCTAGTACATGATATTATGATAATATTATATTATTTGTGATGTTTTTGGAAAAAATTAATTCAACATACCTAATAGTAGATACCATAATACTAAAAGACAAAAAAAATTAATTATATTATACAATGTTATCCTTTGAAATAGAGGCGTACGTTCTCCGTTGAGAATCTTTTTTAGTAAGCGACAATGAATTTAAATTAATCACATCCATTACTATCAATCTACTCAATGACCAGTTACACTCAATATCTACTATAATACTACTATAGCGTATAGTGATTTGCCTGTTTTTAAAAATAATACGTGTGGTAATAATAATATGTACATATTTTATGATAACAGAAATATCAAATCAAATTTCAAACGAGCTAAAATGTAAGTTCATTGTTAGAAACACAGTGTTTTGTTTCAAAACCATTTGACGCACACGTTATTATAATATATTGACACATGTATGAATTTCGATCTACTGCAGGTAGATATTCTGATTATATTATGGTAGAAAATAAAAACGTGAAAAATATCCTCCGAATTGTATCAACTGAAATCCTTGTGAAATAATCGATTTAGCACTGTACATAATATATCGATACTTGAGTGCTTTTGAAATCAACACCATTTTTTATATTCTGTCTAAAATATTGGCGTTTTTGTCTTTTAAGTTCAGTTTGGTTATACTATTTTTGCACAAGTGCCTATACATATACAGCGTATATCTATTGCATTACAGGGTAGTCTTTGAATAATTTGCAAAACGTGTCACGACGACTTAGGTAGAATTTTTTTTGTGGCAGCCATAGAAAATTCGCTGTAAATTATTTTTATACTAGCTATTTCTATACTTCTAAAATGCACCGCCTTCATTCGCTTGAATCTTTAATTGTCAATATATTTACAATGACCCAGTGTTACACAGTATAAATATTAAAAATAAATTTCATGACTCTCAAAATGAAGAATTTTCAATTACAATAAAACATTGCATAGACGATTTTTGATGACGATTTTTATCAGAGTTTAGTTTTAAAACTATAGAACATTTTGTGGTCATTAAAATATAAGTATTTCTTGTCGAGCTTTAAATAAAATTAAGTTTTCCATATTCGTACTTATTTGTATCACTTAACTAAAATTCAAATGACGAAATAATATAGCATCTTACGAAATTCTCTCTCAGGCACATTATTGACGTTAATGTATACGTTTACCTTCTTATACCCTTTTATTTACTTTAAATTATGTTTCATATTATAGGTAAGAGTTATTTAATCCAAACCTAATTATTATTTCCACTTATAGCTAGATTACGGATAGTATTTTTATAATGATATTATATACGAAACCTACGATCATTTACAGGGACATTCTTTAATACTATTTCAAAAAGTATTAAATTAATATGGTTTTTTTTAAAACATATAAACCTGCATAATTAAGGACTTCAATTCATTTGTCATAGAAAAAAATAAATATTTTGTCAAAAGTATTCACATTATTATTCAATCTTGTAAAGTATTCGAATAAATCTATTCAAATATTTATTTTTTTATTCGAATACTATTTTAAATACTTTTTTATTTTTTTTTTTTATTATTCATTTATTAATATTTTTTTGAACTCGTGAAATAGTATATATTTGTGATACAACAAATTTTACTATAACAAATAGGGCTCGTTATAACTATAAACAATAGTTTTTATCATTGAACGAAATATGATTGACCCACGTTCATTTCCGCAACCATTCCAAAACTGACAAATATTAGTGGGGGGGGGGTATATTCTAATAGTATTCGAATATATTTTCATAATATATTTTTTAAATGTAAATATTCTACACGTATTTGGAATACTTAAATACTCATCTATTCGAATACGTATTCCGAATACAAAATATAAGTATTCTTTACAAGACTGTTATTATTACAATAGCAATCCAACTTAACTCTGTGGGTATACTTACACTGATTCTCTTTAAGTATACATATCAATTACTGTTCAATTGTGTTTTATTTTGCAAATGTGCCCGCTGAAATAAATATATAATGATATTATTTACAGGATATATTTTATTTCTACCTATATGAAAGTAATATGGATAATATATCATATTAGAAATTTACTTTACAGATTAAATCTCATGGTATAGTATTATATTCAATAAAGATTTGACATTTAATGAAATCATGTTTTAATATATTATATATATTTATTCTTTTGTTATTTTTGTGAATTTTGTTGTAATTTATTCAACATTTATAGAAAATAAAATAACACAGCAATAACCCTATCTGAAAATTGTCCATAAGAACTTGAGCAATACCCTTTCCTAATAAGAGTTTTGAATATTTTAAAATAGCCATGTTCTGAACTCTGAAGTTTACTCCTTTAGTGATGTTTGTATTATCATTAACATTTCCTGTATTTACACCCTTTTGAAAAGCCTTGAGCGATACGAAACAACTAAACCGGAGAAACTGGAGAATGAACATTGTATGTTCTAGGTTTAATACAATACATATATACAGAAATACTTTAGATCATTTGAATAACGATGAATGGGATCTTTACATACGTTTCAAGTGTGTTTGAATTGCAAATAATGTTTATTTAAAGACATTTTTACGTTTTTTTTATACGTATATTTTAGGAAACTAAACCTTTTGTAATAATTTCAATTTTAAAAAAACTTAAGAGTTTCGAAATACAAAATAAAATGTATGCACAATTTGAACACCCGTGTTTTAAATGATTGATCTCGTTTAAGTTACTTATATATCTAATCCATTATAATGTGTGCTATAATATTATACAATATATTTGTGTACAAAAAAGGTTTAATAAATACACTAATACATCATTATAGTATTATAGTCGCAAAAAGTATTTCTCTTTTTTTTTATTATTCTTGAAATCAAGTATATTAGATATCCTTCAGAAATCTTTATGCACCGCAGAACTAGATGAAGATAATCAACATATTGAAATACTCTATAGATTATTATTTATTAATATTATAAAATAACGAACAATTAGAATTGTATTAGGTACATTTACATCGTGGAAAACTGTGTTTGTATTATATTTTTATAAAACAATAATTATTAGAAGCCATTTAAATTGTTTTTAAATTTATATCGGAATGCGACTTTTGAATGTATATTAATGAATTAAAAATTTAATTTCAATTGAAAAATCAAACTTATAATTTATATTTTTATTTTTATTATAATGGCAACTAAAATATAAAACTGCGGTTTTTTCAGATGATCGCTGAAATAATACTTTTGTTCTCGGCCAGCTCCACTGGTTGGTATTACAAGTTTATGACACACAAAGCCAACAGAATAATGTTTTCGGGCACCAGGACATGCATTGAATCCAGAATTAAGCTGGAGTGTGAAAAAGAACAACAAGAACAACTACTGCTTAGCGTCATACCCGCGTACATTGCGGCTGAGGTATGTACTAAATATAGTGCCTTAAAATATTGTATGATAGTACCTATATTATACGAAAATAAATACAATAAGATTAACAAAGATAAAATGTCTACTGCCCCCGCATAAGAAAATTAATACTACAATTTATATGAAATGTATTAATTTAATTTGCCACAGGCAACGCAGTGCAGGATCAGCTAATATGAAATAATATTATTACTAGTAGAAGTATAAATTATATTATAACAACATAAATATAAGATAAAATATCCTTAGAAATAAAGACGTCGGTCTGAATTGTTTTCAATACAACGATTTATTATTGAATTCAAATTTAATATATCCATTACAGTGACATACTCAATGACGAGGTACACTTGACACCTACTGTACAGCAGAGAGAGACTTCCATTGATTTTTTAAAAATATATTTTTATCTAAGTGTAACAAAAAATAAATGCATAATATTTGAATGCATGAAATATAAATTTATTATATAACGTATGTAGAAGATTATACAGATAATATAGTATATTGTTTAAAAAATAATTTTAAGATCTATGAAAACCTGTCCTTTGTAATAGTTATTACAATAATTATTATAGATATCAAACTAGGTGCAGTTAAGGGGCCTGCACGCGACCTGTTTTTTTTGCTCAAAAACATGCCTTACAGGAAAAACTCTCACGCCTCGTAGATTGGTCCGATTTCCGTAATTTTTTTTTTGTTAGATAGAGGAAGACTTCTTACAGGGCGCATTGGACTTGGATTTTCAACATTATTTTTCTAAGTCTCATGTTACAAGTTTGAATTTAATCAATTTTTACAACTTTTTAGTTTTTGTATTATTTTTTGTTTTTAGCAACGTAATCAAAAATCGAAGTCCAATGCGCCCTGTAAAAAATATTCCTCTATCTAACAAAAAAAAAATTACGGAAATCGGACCAATCTACGAGGTGTGAGAGTTTTTCCTGTAAACTGTGTTTTGACCGATATAATACACCCTATCAACCCCCCCTAAATAGGTATTGGGTAGTAGATTAGTGGAAAAGTCTTATAATTGAGGTGGCAACTAAAATATAAAATTTAATTTTCAAATTTTATAGAAAGCTATTATTATTAATTCCAAAGAAGATGATATAGTGTAATTTTAACCTTCAAACTAATATTATAGATTTCATTCGAAAACTTTAGAACAATGTGTTTGAACTATAAATACATCATGATTAGACGAAACTTTAGACATTCTATTTCATTCCCCGTGGTAAGGTTTATACATTTATAGGCTTTATGTAAATAATTTAGTTCTATTCAAAAAGTGAAAATTAACATTATAAACTCATTTTTAATATTTTTTGATATTTCAATCTTGTTGTTTTTTCAATAACAGTATAGTTTTAGATTCTGAGCGGAGCGATGAGTGTATTTTTTCCTTTATTGGTTAAGCATCAACTACACAGGTTATTAGCTTTAACAAAAGTATTACTTTTTCACATTATGTTATATGTTATTTTACAATTCAATTTTTTTAAATATAAAATTATATTTTGGTAGTTTGAAAATGGACCAATATTGCTTCGTACAGGTTTTCAGGGATGTTGAAGTCTTTCCTAGCTTCATTGAAGTTTGGGCAGTGGATGATGATATGTTTGATGGAGTAGTTTGTATTGCATTTTGTGCATAGGGGTGGGTCCGTCTTTACCATAAGGTGTCCGTGTGCGATTTTCGTGTGGCCAATTGATGAATGTATTGATTTTACAATGATTTGTGTTTTTATAGATACCTCAAAAACGCAGTTTTTGTTAGGGATTTTATGTTAAAATTTGGATGAAATTACATGTTAAATAACTGATGATAACGGTTCTAGTTATTTTGTTGTAATTTTATAATATTTATTCAACTTACCCGCTACCATACTAATAATAAGTAATAACAATAGGTATAAACATAATATCTACACTGACAAACCGTCTCCGCTTAGAATCGTTTTTCATATACAATGATATTATATTATCATTGAATTAAAATTTAATACCATCCATTGTACAGTGATCTACTGTACAGCAGAGCTACATCCACTTTTTTAATAATTCATACATACCTATACTAATTTATTTATTTAAGCTATTTTGTTATCCAATACTTACAATATACTTAAATATAATAATAATAAAAATAAATTAAATTAACTATAATAAAGACCTTTCATAAATCAGTTTTGACCATTTTTTATTGCAAACCATTTATGATAATAATGATAACTTATAATAGTATATATAATAATATGTAGCCTACTGACTAAGTGATAATACAAAAATAATATAAAATATTTGGCCTGTTGGTTGACTTAAAAAAACTATAAAATATGTGGCCTGTAGGCACAAAACATTGTAATAAAATGTATATAGCCTGTTGGCCCAAAAACAGTATAATAAAATGTATATTATAACCTGCTGGCTCTAACAATGTAATGATATTTAATAATATGCGGCTCGTCAGCCGATTACTTGAGAGCTGGCATTCGATAGCAACTTCAAACTAGAACGTTATCGTATCAGGATGCACAAGTTTTTTTATTTTCAAATAATATTTGATAAACGTATTTAAAAAAACAAAATATTGAATTAATATATTGAACATTTCATTGTAAAATATTTTAAACATTAATGCAAGTTTTTAAATAGTCTGTTACATAGATATTATTTGTCTAAAGTGAATTTCCAAAATGTTTATAAACATCAAGCAATATTAAAACTGTATAATTTAACGATGTAATCTCAAAAATATATCTATGATTTATACATATGGGTAGACAATTTTTTTTTATTGAGGCAACTATGGCCATAAGCTAACTAATTTTTGTTTATAGGTTGTTTCAAAAAATATCATTATCCTAATAATCTATTGATGGGACATCATGGTATAGAAGATAATAATATTAGATAATATGACTGATACCGTGGTGACATCATAAAAGTTAAATATTCTGTATGCGTTAAGTATAGTAAAAATCATCTAAATAATATCCAAACCATGTATCGTGTTCTCGTGTATAACAAATTTTTAGTGTACCTGTACCACTGTATCAGTACTTCGAAATCAACTGAGCTTTTTGTTAAAAATATTGAGCGTTTTTCAATAGTCTAAGTTCAACCGTATTCTATTGTATTTTGACCTAACACAAGTGTTCGAGTATAATAGTCTAGAAATAGGTATACCTAACAAATAACAATATAATATTCTCTCTATTATAATATTATATTCAGTAGGTGCCTATGTGTGGATAAGTATTTGAAAAACCCTGATTGTTGTTAATAACGATATATTTTGAGACTGTTTCAATTTACTATTGACATGCGTTATGAAAGAACAAAGAACCTTTTTTTTATCTTATTGTCTTTAAATATGAATCAGTCGTTTGAGAAACCCGATTAGTCCCAAAACCCAAAGTTTTGGAAAAATGAAAATAACTTTTGTTACTAGGAGGGTTTATTTTGATTCCTAAAATTTGTACCGCTATTAAAAACTATTTTAAAAGATGGACAAGTCGGGATTCTCTTTAAAAATGTAGATTTACATATTATGAAAATCCCACACCTGCAATAAAACGTGATTCCATATTTATGGACATGTAAGGTTTCTCAAACGACTGTTTCATATGTACTATACTTGTAAATTGTAATATACCTTGTATCATAACATAATTTATAATGTTATGATAATGTTTGTATACCAAGTAAATTAACTTTATTGTTGGTTTCCAAAATCAGGCAGCTGTGTTCATAATGTATTTAACAACTATTGTAATAGCGGTCTTACAATAATAATTGATAGCAATACATATTGCAAATGCCTGTAGAAACATCGAAAATAATTAAACATATTCCTGAGGGCTGAGAGAATAGGAATTATTCATTTTTGTAAGAAATTATATTATATGACATAGAATTAATACACTATCATCTATATTGTTATACATATAAACATGCAATTAAGTTATAAAATATTAAATTAAATTATATTTTTTTTTCATCTTTAAAGTCGCTTTTTTTTGTTCGGGATAAACTCCGAAACTACTTATTCAATCGTCGTACAGTTTTTTTTAAAATTAAAGAGAACATCACAGAGATGGTTTTAAATTTAAGTTTAATTTAAATTTTTAAAATTTGGTCCGGTAAAGTTCATAAATAATTAGTTATTATTAATTAAAATAAACGTATAAATTGTATACCTATATATATAATTATACATATTGTGCGGCACGGCGGCCAGTGGGTATCCAGCTACCTGTAACCTGACTTTTTTTCTTTTGTTTGTGTTTTATCGGTGAGTAGATATAAATAATTCTTCATAGAAATAAAATTCAACAATCCATCTATATTATACTATATGTACATATCTATCATATCTAGTATATGTACATTGTACATAGGTATGTATAAATTAAATATATATTCCTTTGGACGCGGCATCCCGCGTGAACGGCTGGACCGATTTCGCTAATTCTTTTTTTGTTGTATTCGTAATTGTCAGGAGAAGGTTCTTAACTCTGAAGTAAGATAATTTTAAGAAAGTCCACCTGAAAAGTAGGAAATCTGGATGTAGGTGCCATCTATCCAGTAAGAAAAGAAACTAAATAATAATATATTTTTGTTTATTGTAAGGTTGCTATTGTCTATTGGTCATGATTAAATAATGAAAATAATTTTAGACGTGTAGCTTTAAAGCAGATAGCTTAGTAAAAAAGGTATTTCAAAGACTAATTTTTCGACACATGCACATCATAATATCGACGTATTAACTGTTAATAAAACATTCGTAATTACGTACACACTTCGAGGGGTCTGCAATCCACCGCAGGTGGATTGCCCACCTGAAAACATTTAACATACTGCGTGTCTTACTTTTGCCCAAGCAACGTCAGATAGGACAGCTATAGGTATATAAATGAACGTTTGTGTGTAGATTAGACCACTGGGAAGAAAATAGACTAATTTAAAAAGGGTTAAATTTGGTTTTTTTTATTCATTGGATTTTAGTACGGTTAGGTTAGGTTAGGATTTTGTATTAATTGATTATATTAATCCACCGTAGGTGGAATTAAGTAAAAATGACAAACTTCGTATAACTTTGATACTCTAGAGCTAAATCATACACTTACGTACAAACAGCATGAGGTCGACGATCTACCGCAGGTAGATTGCCTACCTGCTAATATACTTCTGCGAATCAGAATTATTATTCTGGGCAACGGAAAATTTAATATAAATTTTGAACGCCATACACCGAATATTAAATAACGAATTGAACAAAGTTTGAGTCATATAGAGACTATAGAGTTGGTACATTTAACGGGCAACGAAGTGCATGGGTTCAGCTATTTTTAATAAAAATATATTTATCATTAACACCTCTAGAAACATTTCAATACGTTTTCATTAACCGTTTTGTATATTGACTTGCCGATCACATTAAACGATAAAATTTGAATAAAAAATTATACATGTCATCGTCCGAAAGCAAAATAAACAACCAATCACGAGCGAAGCTGTGACGGATCGGCTAGTTACCTATAGAGTATTGGTATACTTTTTTTTCTATGTTTAGAAAGTTATGTAATACATGGATAACATTTTAGTAATAATAAAGTTGAGATTAATATTAAAATAGTTACGGTTTTAGGCTAGTAACAACAATTTTATTTTGTAATCGTGGTGGATTTTTTTGTTAAAGGGTTATAATTTTTCGTTACAGTACCTATTGGTTACTCCTAGCAACCGATGCAATAATGCAAAACAATATAATTAGGTACCATAGTACCAAGTTACCATAGCAACCAAAATAACGTACGAACAAAAACACTATGATCTATGGTTCATTGTTTTTTCATAAAGCAGGGAAAATATCAAGTAGCAAGACCGTTTTTTTTTATATATATATTATTGTTAACACATATCCATTATTTATTCTTACATCAATACTATTTTACTTGTCAACGTATTGCAACCATATTATGATTAATATTGATAATCACTAATAATAATGAACAAGTACTTTCTAACATGAGTCTTTGAATAAACCCATATACCTATATAATAGTAATTTCGTGTTACTGTTGGTTGTTGGATTATTAAATATACATGATACAATTAAAAACTGAGCTTTTTTTGAAAAGTTAATTTGATAAATTGTTATTATTCTAATATTACAACAATTTGCACATTATATGTATAGGACTATTCATAAATTAATTTATAAAAAGTATATTTTTCAAATATTCTTACATTTTATCTGTAGTTTATACTATGTTTACTAATAATATTGAGAGGACCATTAAAACTTAATGGACCAATCATTATTTCGTGTTTGAAGCAATATTAATTATTAAAGGTTTATCGTTAAAGTCTAATACCTATGAATATATTGTATACAATCCACTAGCATTTAAGTGGGTACTTATTAGGAATATAGATGTAACTTGATAGCAAATAGAATGTAGGAATTTTAATGGTCTTGTTAAATTTGAAAAGCAATTGTTAAAGATTGGGAAGAATAGCAATAAGGTCAAGATTTTAACACATATTATGTAGGACTTCAAATGCACAAAGTATACAAACTACAAAGAAGCTATATAACGAGTGGATTCTATTATCTGCAGGTAGTTCTTTTTTAAAATATACTTTTTGATGACACTAAGCTTTGTGAACATATTTACAGCTGATTTACTATGCCATCGATATTTAAATTAATCAAATAAAAACCTTTATTCATAATATATCTTTTCACATAGTAAGAAAAATTCTGCATTAAAATAATAAAACTATGCTTTTAAATTTTTAGAAACTGAAAACAAATATTACATCTGATTATAAAATACTTTTTATTTTTTGTATTTAATCCTTAAGAATATTTTGAACTAGTACACTAGTAAGGTGTTCATAATTCTAAAATACCTACTTTATTTCAAAATTTTTGATTGATTAAAATTATCGATTATTATTTTAGATACAAAATCACATATTATAATCTAGTTTGAAATATGTATTAAACTTTTTTATAAGATTTAATTGCAAAATGTATTTTTACATTCATACCACTAACAAAAAGAAAAACCTTAAGATATTAATTGGCACGATGTTTGCTAAACCTAAAAAAATAAAAAAAGTTATTTATCTGATCTGGCAGTACCTATTCTAAGTAAGTATAAGTTGGTCTTGAAGATGGCATTAATTATTTCGTGAATGAAAAAAAATATTCAGGTGTTAGGTCTTATAATTCAAAATGTTCTTCTTATAAGTGTATAAAATATAAATTATTCATTTGAATACTGTGACATTTGGGTCCTATGAATTATGATTAATTTAACTGTAGTTTTTATTTTATAATTAGGTAAATCTATAGTGCATAATCTGTAGCCTAGTATAGGTTCTGGTTAACCAAATATTTTTAAATGCCTCATTTGTATTGCATTTGTCACAACTTTTATTTAATTTTAAGTTTCTATTGTATTTATTTATTTATTTATTTAAAGTCATCCATTTTGAACAACCAAGGGATAATTAATACATTTGTATAAAAATAAAAATGTGGCCCGGTGCGGCGCAGTGGCTGAAATCAATCACGCAACGTGATTAAGAGTAAGCAACGGCCCTTGCCACTAGTTCTCGGATGGGTGACCACCCGGGTTCATAGTGCGAGAAAACCTTGCCACACGTTCAGGTGTTCCTAACCGACCTTACCAACCAGTCTCAACTGGCCTCTACTGGGCGCACACTAGTTGCATACCGAAGTCAGAAAGGTCAATAATTTTTATACTAGTTGCCTTACGACGTACCCTAAATTTTATCGTAAACGAAAAGGGTCTAGTCCTATTAACCTTCTAATAGCCAAGTAATAAATATACAAGTGGTTCTAAACATTTTCAAACATATCATGTACCTACGATGTATCAAAATAAGTTTGTAATTTCAAAGTCGTAATTTATGACTTTTGTTAGGTTTGATATTTAATACGATTATATCTAACGACTAAACATTAAGATAATATACTCTTTTGTGTAATGATAAGATATAATGCACACCAGACCTGAGTCAGACTATAGTACATAATATACGTGATCGAGTAACGTTTAGTAGATTTCCAACACTCGTTCTCGTTGTACGATATAATTTTAGATTCTGAGTGGAACGATGAATGTATTAATTTTACAATGATGTGTGTTCTTTTTTTAATTTTTAATTTTTTTTGTGTCTGTCATCACGGTTTGGGGCAGTAAAACTGCTTCGATTTCCTTCAACAGTATCTTGTTTGATGGGAAAGTGAATCAAGTTGGTGCATTCAGGAGGTAAATTTTAAAATTCCCAATAGTTTTCACAAGCGCCGGGAAAAACAACATAAAAATTAAGGAAAAACGGGAATTTGTACCTAAAATTGGTTTTTAAAAAAATCGATTTTGGTTTTTGGTGTAACTCTAAAACAAATGACTGTAGATAGATTAAATTTTTACTGGTTGTTTATATTTGCATTTTCTACATACGATAAAATTTTCAAAATATTTGATTTGTTTTGAACTGTTTAGGAACATTTTCATTTTCCATTTTTTTTTTAGTTTTTTTCTAGAAATATCAATACAATTTTATTCGTTGGTTAAAAAAGTTTTAAAATTTAATAGAAGGCTCCTAATATATTATTTTATTGTATTAGCATTTCCTATACAAAATACAATTTTTAAAATATTTTGACTCTTTTTTAAATGTTTACTGACATTTTCAGTTTTCAAATTTTTTAGTATAACGCGTTATGAGTACCTAAATCATAATGTATGTTGACATGTTGTGATATGATTAATTTGGAATTTATTATAGGTACCTATTATAGGTAAATTTTTTTAATACCATAGATAAGTATATAATAATCTTATATACTATACCTAGACTGACATACCGTCTCCTCTCAGAATCGTTTTTCTTATACAATGATATTATTATATCATTGAATTCAAATTAATACCATCCATTATACAGTGACCCACTTGTAACCTACTATACAGCAGAGCACTTTTTTTGTATTTTAACTATTTTATTTGACTTATTGACTAATTGGTTTATTATTTTTATAGTTGTGTAATTTGTATATAAATGTCGTATATTATACCTAAGACTGATGATTTATCTGAACTATGTATTTTTAAGAACTTAAAGACTTAATATAAAACAATTTATAATGCATACATATAATATAATATAAAATCATCAATTAATATTATTTTTATATTATTATTGATTTTGTACCTATATAATATATTTACCTAAGTCTCATATTTTCAATATTAATAAAACATAAAATATTTATTAATTATGTTAATTTTATAAATTCATCTATTTATCCGATTTTTTAGTGAAGTTAATGAACCACTATTTAATTCTGTACGGGAGGCAACTAGTGTGAAAATTCTTGTGAGGCTACTGGTATATAATTATGAACTACCTGATCATCGGAGGCAACTAGTGTATATTAACCTTTTATTACGATAAGGATGGGAGGCAATTCGTATATTTTGGGAGACAACTAGTATGCACCGACCCTACTGTACCAACCCTACCAACCTACAGGCTAATGACCTCGGTCATCGAAGCCTTAAACTAAATAAAAATAAATAAATAAAAATGATTGATTGAGTGATATTAATTATTCATTATTTAAATGCTTACATAAATTTTAGTTTTTTCACAAATATTAATTTTTTTTTTTTTTTATAATTTAATGATTCTTTCAAAATATTTACCTGATCTTCACAATATATAACTAAGTATATCAAATATAAATTTTTTGAACTAATTACAATATGCTGGATATTCTGATGAGTTCAAGTGAAAAATCATTTAAACAATTCAGTTTCAAACAAACTTTGCTTAAAACCGTTTTGTTCAATGATTTATTGCTTTCAAATTAAAATATGAAAGAAACATGAAATTTAACATACCTACCTACTCCAATAGCAAACTAAATTCTTATGTAAAACTTTTATTAATTTTTATTTTACTACCTTAGATATAATAGCACTTTAAGCAAGATAGAAAATATTTAATGCTTATTTAAAAATAATAAGGAGAGTCGTGTTTACGATGATCCATGAATAATATATGATTTTTCGACAAATATATATAATTTATATATATAATATATGCAAATATATATAAGCGTTTGATTTTATAATGAGTAAACACAAATCATTTTAATGCATGTAAAGTTTAACAATGTGACAAAACATTTTTTATAAAAAACGTAGTTAAGTTGTAATAGGGTGTTGTCTCAAAAAATTAATTATTTGATCTGTTATTTTAGATTACTCATGCAGAGCGTTCAATTATTCTTATATTTTTTATAATTATGAATATTATATATATCATATATTGAATAATGCCACTAGAATATAATTAATATGTCTTACTTAGTACATTTATTAGATAGAAATGAAAACTGATAAATCACAAAAGTTTGGAAATATCCCGGTGAAATTGTATTCAACTAATATGTCAAATGTTCGTGGTACTGAATGTAAATTAGTCTTTTCAACTCGTAGTATATAATATCGCTTGAAAAATGATACAGTACTCAATATTTATAATGAATATATATCATGTAGAATTATAGAAATGTATGGTAGATTAATATAAAATACTATTATAATATACGGATGGACTATTATACAGTGTAACAGAAATACCTGACAAATAAAAATAAAAATGAATACTATTTAAAAATTAAAAAATATTATGACAAAAATTATTAAAATAATATGGGTAAATAATAGAAAAAATATATACTTGTCAGGAGATTCACAAAAACATTATTTTGAAAAAAATTATAACGTGAAAAAATTATTTATTTATATTTTTATCATCAAAATTAGATTTGCATATTGACATAAATAATACAATTTAAAATTGTTTGTATTCGGTGGTAAAAAATAATAATGTTATATTGTACTTAAAGAGCATGTGTCCAAAATTAAACATAAAAAAAATTGTTTATATATATTGTTTAGATCGATTGTAAATAAATAATAATACTTAAAATCAATAAAAAAAATATATTTTTGAATATTACAGTTAACTAAAGTTCCTATAAGTTTCCACATTATTCAAAAATAATCTAATTATTCATAGATTAAAAAAATCATGAACTTTTATAATGTTTTAGGATGAACGTTAAATTATTATTGAAATTATCTTAAAGAAAGATTTTAGATAGTAGTTGAACAATAATTGTAGATTTTATGGTATTTGATTTGCTAAAAAGTGTGAGTGTTTTAAAACAACAAGAATTTATATTACAATGCTAAAATTTAATAATACGATAAACATAAATTATAAGTAGAAAATGTAGAGAGTCTTCTTTTAACATTTTCAAAGACTTTAAGGCCATTTTATAAAATAAAAGCGATATAATTATATTGATATATTCTGCTTTAATACTATGATATTATCGTCAAACAATCAAATAAGTTTATCTTTTTAAAAACAATTATAAATTAAACAAATAGTTTCTTTATAAAGAATTCATAAAAAATAGTTTTATAGATTATAAAAACATTCTAATATTTTAATATTCATATCAAGCAGCTGAGGTACTAAGTGAACACTTTTGACAAGATTTTTCCATTTTTCTATAACAGTGTAAGGTGGTGGTACTACTGGTACTACAATTTTAAATTCATATCATAAATAATAATAATAATATGCCAATAATTAAATTATTCTCACACGGCGTTTTGGATAGGCATTTTAGGCACATCACTGTCAGGATTCCATTTTAATGGTATCTTAAAGGTGTGATGTGCTTTTAATGATAATTTGTATCATATTATTTTCAAGAAACATAACTATTCATTACAAATACTATAACTAATGTGATCACAAGACGGATGATGGTTAGACAGTCCAAGATAAAACATAAGTGGAAAGGCACTCATCATAATATCCAAAAATAAATCAGTAAATGTTCAAGGTACATTAAATAAATAAATAAATAAATAAGTATACAAATATAAAACATGTTTTAGATGAACTAATAGTTTCACCATTCGACTCAAAGCCTCAGACTAAAAAAATTTGAATAATAAGTGTCTAGACTTACAATTATTGTAGTGAACTCTCAAACTTCAAATGCACATTGACGCACAAACTACAAAAAAAAATTAATTAAAAACTAGCACGAGTTGTTTTTGAAAAAAAAATATTTTTCCATTGTATAGATTATTAATACTTAAACATAATTTAAATTAAAAATAAAATATGAACATAATTTAACATCGAGAATTTTTATTTTTTCCGTGTACTACATTTGTGAATGTTATCCTTAAAATTCTGTAATAAATATGACGTATATTCTTTATAAAATATGAAATACAATTGTAAGTATCTCACACCTAACTTTTAAGTGACGAAGCCAAAACCTTAAATAGTTTTAAATTTTAAATATTATTTGTTGATAAAATTTATTAATAAATAATAATGGAAATTTTTATTTTACTTTACGAAGTTAAATACTTGTTTAATGATTCTAATTTGCAATTGTTTAGCTTACGTTTACATTAAGCTAATATAATAGTTATCAATACATTATTAATATACTAAATAAAAATCAATTTTCTATGTATTATGTATTATAATTCATAGTTAGTTTTCTAATTTAATATTATCAACAAATGAACTATAATGTAGAGTAACTAACTTTTATATGCTTAGAATTATTTAACTTATAAAATCTATATGATATTACAAGGTGGTAATAGATCAAAAGACTTTTACACATTTAATCCGCTTATATACTTATGGTAGTGTCGATAAATAGTTATTTACGTTCTACTAAATTAAAACTAATTTTTCATTATATTTTCTGTACCATATCCTTTTATAAGATAAAGTACCTATCCGAAATATTAAATTTTCTTGATAAAGTACCATCAACTGACCTACTATTAGGACATTCAAGATTCAACGGAATGGTTTTATAAACCAATACTAATGAATTCTAATGATAATTTATAATCGATTCATGTTTTACCTAGTTATCATTACTTTGTAAATATTCACAGTTAAGTCAACAAGAAAATGAGAAGTAAAATACAATGTCATTTTTAAAATAAAAAAATCAAAAAATCATAAAATCGATATTATGTCGTTTTTATTAAAAATGTATCATCCCTTAATCAATAAAAAACCATAATTTTTACACAGTGTATGTAACTGCAAAACGGTGCCACTCCAACACCAATTTTTTTTTCCGTTCGGGAATACTAAAAACTATATTTTTCAAAAATATAATATGGTTTTTGGACCACTGTTTTTTAAAAGCTTAAAGGTTGCCAATTGCCAAGATTAACTGGACAGGTTATATTAATTACTTTTTAACAAAATAAGTAAATTAAAATCTATTTTGTTACTTAGGCTGATGTTTGTTTACCTACCATATTATATCTAACTGATAGATATAATTAACTTTACATACTGCCATGCTATTGGTACCTAATATATAATATTATACCACACAATAATTTGTATTTAAGATATTATAGTTTGATTGTTGGAATTATGTATAACATATAATATTTGAGTATTATAAAAACCACGTTGCCATGTTTTTATGATGGAATCTTTTATTATTGACCTGTGTGCTATTATACCATAAATTATTTTTAAATTATGTATGTTATCAACATCATCAAGCAAATAGGATAACACACGTTACTTTGACACTCCCTGTAATAGCGTATTGATCGGTTGTCGACAATCACACATATTTAATAGGTTATTGATAATAAACATACCTACATCACGCACATTCAACACTTTTTTAAATGATATTATGATTTAATAATTAAAGATGCATCCGTGTTTGAGTTAATTTTGAAAATAGTATAGTTTTTTTTTATAGTAGATAATTTTAAAAATATATTAAATGTTAAGGTTAAGATATTTAGACAAATACCTACAACAACAAAACGCAAAAAAAACTCTAAAATACCTTACAATTTTATTTCAAAGTGGCTATCAATCTTAAACTCTATTTCTAACTTTTTAATTATTAGTTCTTAATATCTTGTTTAACGTTTATTGAAAACAAACACATGTACATAACTATTATTTAAAACTAAATATTATTTTATATTCATCAACATTTTAATCCCTGGTACAATTTTGTTAGTATATGCAATCTCTGAAGGTTTCCCGAGTATTCGTGGTTGACAATAAAAACAAAAAATATAATATATCTAGGCGTGGTGTTTTTTTACAATATGAAACAGTTTTATTTATGACAAAAAATGTATACATTTTTTATTCTAATTAAAAAAATATATTAGTAGGTGTATTGATATAACGTCATATTATATTTAATATTATGTTTCTGTGCAATTTCAATTGAATTGGTTCATTTTCATGATTTGTATATTCATTTTTAATCAGTTTTTAATCATTTGAGCAAACTTTTTGTATTTCATATCTTTTAATTCGCATACCTACTGCAAATCTGCTATCGAATAATGTGGTGAAAAAATTTAAATTATAATAACAAACCATGAAAAAAATAATGCATGTAAGTTTTTTTTTACTTTCTACCTACCTACCTATTTTCATTAAATTCGAAATAATATAATGTAACAAATTGGATTATAATATTATATATTTTTAAAAAAACATTTTAAGTATTTTAATTTTACATAATTTTGAAATTGTATTTAATAAAAATACTTCATCGTTTTATTTTAATTTTATTTTAGGTACTGCTAGAAAGTTTCACATACTTTTTGATACTTTAAAATGTAAAACTTTATAAATGGTATACTAATTATTTCTTGTTTCTATAAAAATACATATTATTTCTTTTCATTTAATTCAACAAAACAAAAAAAGTTGAAAAATGTCTGGTAATGTGTAATATACAATATACTAATATTATGTTGAGTGTTAAACCGTAACCATTATGATTTATAAAACTGATAAATAAATTAGTAACAATAAACGTATATTAAAATGTTATTACATTATTAAGGTCAAAAAGAAATTAATTGTATTCGAAAATATTATATTAAAATAAATTAAAATTATGTATATCATTCATTTTTGAAGATAATTAAACCCATTAAGTTATATCAAATGTATCAATTTGTTGGTAGCTTATATAATACATTTACTGGTAACTTTTAGTTTATATTTCAATTTTTGATTTTAGGTTAAGAGAAGTATAATGCTCAAAATGGCTGATGCATGTCAAGATGACGTAGCAAATAAACAAACAAGATTTCACGAGATGTATGTGCAGCGCCATAATAATGTTAGGTAAGATCCAAATCTTTATTATAATATTTTTGTGTATAGGCAACTTCAAAAAATATAAAAAAAATATTGTCTATTTTGATAACGTATAATATGTTTTTACAATTTGTTGCAAAAATAGACCAATACGTAAATATGTTACTAAAATACTCGACTCAAAAACCAGAAAATTAAATGTTCCCTTAGTGGAAAAATGTCAACCTGTGAATAAATTATAAATATTAATAATAATACCTATATTAATTTTAAACAAAATGTAAACATACTTTATAAATTATAATATTATGAAGGTATATACATAAAATTTACTTCGAGGGAAGAATGATATGTTTAACTTCAATTTCATCAATATTACTCATTCAAAAAATTATGTTATATATTATGTATATCCCGTTTTCAAACCCAATCCCTATATAAAATTATTTAATAGTCTTTTTCATAATTAATTGTTTGTATAGCTATTAGCTACAACAAATAAACTATTACAGATATAGACTATAGGGTTCTATAGACTAGTTGGTTTAGAGCATATAAATAATATATACAAATATATCATTAATTTTATATATTTAAATAATCTTGTATCTTACCATAATTATAAACTCTACTCATTAATTTTCATTAGAAGCTCAGTGCTAAAATTAATATATTTTATGATAATTAAATTGAATATTATCACAGATTTTTTTTTATTACAGCGGTTTTTTTTATATTTGTGTAATTAAATATTTTGTAATAAATCTATTCTAAGATATTAAGTTAATTTATGTGTTGATGAAATAATATTAAAATTTAAAATAATTATACTTCACCATACAATACATTAAATGATATCTTTGTAATGTAATTATTAATTTTTAATATACTTTAACTTTTGCATATATTATCTTATTTTAAAATATCCGTGTATAACAGTTCGTTATTACCAAAAGCATGTAATTTAATTTTTAACTTGTTTTTACTAGCTTTAATATACATATAATTATTCTAATATAGTATAAATACTTAGCTAATAGCATTGCATTTTTTTGTGTGATTACGTGTTAACTTTTTTTTACTCATAAACCAGAACAAAAAAAAAGTTTCATGAAACACCAAAGTCGCCAATCCCTTAAAATGTTTGAAACCATATTTATATTATTTATAATAATATTTAAGTAACTTATCACGCCTTAACCTCTCTTAACTTTTATACTATTTATATTATTATATCTTATATATTTAAATTAATTTAATCGTTTTTATGTTTAAAGCATTTTGTATGCTGACATAGTAAATTTCACTCCATTATCTGAACAACTATCGGCGTCTGATCTTGTGAAAACTTTAAACGAACTATTCGGACGCTTTGATCAAATAGCACAAGTAAGTACATTTTTGTGAAAAACTTTTCTTGCATAATTTTTCTGGGCTTTTTCTGTTTGTTGTTGAAATTAAAGACTAAAGAATAAATGTATGATGTAAGATTTACTTTTTTTCTTCTTATCGTAATTATACTTTGCTTGAAATAATTGTTTGGGTAATACATAAAAGTTTTATTTTCGAGTTATCATCTTAAAACATGATATAAGTAAATTTAACTTATGCATATACTCGTATACCTAGTATTTTTAGTTTTAATTGTTAAATACATTGAACATCGTATATTAATATGCATTTAAAGTACACAATATATCAATGGAGTATGAAAGGATTTAGGGGTAAGTCGTATGTAATCGGTAACCAAATTAGATTGAGACGTTCTTCTAATATTCTTAAGTACTTAATAGATTGACGATATTCTTTATTTTGATACTTATTTAAATAAATTTGAATTCGAATAGGTTCTCACTACTTTAAAGAACGGTTGTAGATATACTGGTTGCACAACTCTATGAAATAAATGGACCCTCTCATAAATTATTACATTATCATAAGAATGAAGAACTACTGAGCGCTCCTTGTGTGATATTTTTGAAACATTAACTTAAGCAACCATAGTCTGTACATAGACCTTATACTGTTAGATGGAGCATATTTTAGAGCCGGCGGGGTTGGGTTGTATAGTCCTTGGAAATTTGCCTTACAGTTAGTGATGATCAAAATTGGTCTTGGTCTTGCAGTCTCGCAAGACTCTTGCTGCAAAACCAAGGGCAAAATGGTACTGGTCGTCTAGCAAGGCTAAGAACAAGACCAAACCAATACCGAAGCTGCAAGACCAAGACCAAAACAAGACCATCACTGTTAGAGTCTTGCAATTTTTTTTTCCCCGAAAACACATTAGTGTATCTAGATCTCATTGACTAATAATTTATAGCGAAAATAATAAGAAATTATTTGTATTGTTATTAAATTTGATCAGAATTCGAGGAAATGGAAAATTATTGAAATAATGATTAGAAATAATTTGAATTAATATTACAGTATAATATAGTTATTTCATACTAATTTAATACCAAATTAATTAGTAATTACCATTTTTTGGTTTTTCAACCCTAACTCAAAAAGTAAGCATGAGTGTAAATTTTTAAAATACCATATTGGACGTCATAACATTAAAATTAAAATTGGTTTATTAATTACCTTCATACCTGCATAGATTCACCCAATTAATATTATTATCACTCGATAATATCATCGTATAACATAGTATTTTGTTTTAATGAAATTAAAAAATAATAAGTACAAAGCAACAAACCAAACAGTTTTTTTTGATATTATTTGTTAAAGTGAACATTAAAAAAACAACAATTACATTTTTATAAACATTATATTGATCAATAATAATTAATTATTAGTAATAACCTATTAATATTTATTATAAATGTAATAAGAACTTACAAAGTTAACTATGCTGGTAAATTGATTCATCAAATACAAATACAAGTAAAATAATATAAGAATAATTTAAAATGCAAAGTTTAAAACGAGTATAGTAAAAATTAAATTTTTTGACTTGTTGTATGTTAATGTTTGAATTATTAATATAGTATATTGTATATAATATATTGGACTTAAGTTTCATCTTAGCGGAGAAGTATTGGCAAACTTGGTTCCTTCTCCGATCCTCGATATTACGAAAAAAAAAAAGTTTCATCTTAGAAATAATAGCAAAAACTTACATACAGCTATAACAGGTATTTAGTTTTTTTTTTATATATTTTGTGAAAATAGCAAGAAGACTCTTGCAAGAGTCTTGCGCAAGACCAATACCAAGACCAAGGCCAATATTACGAAGATCAAGACCGAGACCAAGATTTTGAAAGTCTTGGTCTTGGCCTTGTTTTGATCATCACTAGTTACAGTGGTATATATAGAGCGCATGCGCTGTGTAATTCAGTAACACATGAACAACAATGTCGTGTCTGACAGCTGGAACTACATCCATACTCCGTCTACTAGTATAAGGTATATGAGTCTGTACAACAGTTTGTCACTAGGGTTCACTACTTACTTTGATAATATTGAATAAGCTTTTAAAACAAAATGTAGGAAATGTTTGGGGGGCTATGGACATTTTTGGGGGGGCCTAGCTCCTAAAGCCTCCCCCCTTTTTTCGCCTATGGTGGTTACACAAGTTTGACAGGGTCAGCGCTCCTTTCTTAATATTATAAAAGGTACTTTTTTTTTACTGAGCTAGTCAATTGTAGGACGGTCCAAAATTGTTATATTATCTTTTTTTTACCAAATAAGTTGATTGAATTTTTCTACTCATTACTGTCTATAGTGTTATAATATTTATCTTGATTTGATTTCTCTGCAGATTGTATTTGATTTTATATACTGTCTAAAAATAACTATGCATATGTATTTAGAAAATTATCCTTAGAAATAATTAAAACATTTAAATACCATTATTTCTATTTTTTATTGTTTGGTTAGCTGCAAAAACAGCATATTTATTTCCAATTATTCTGACATGACCATGGAATTTTATTTTAATTCTATTGTTTGGAAGCTATTTTTATTGATCATATTAATAAAGTTATTACATATTATATTCCAAATAAATTCATCATTGTTTTATTAAATATTTGTAATTCAGTGTTTCTTAAAATTTAGAATTTCTACGAAGGCCAAATACTATGATTTGATTCCATTTGTTGTATCATTTCTCGTAAAATAAATGTACATTTTTTATGTTTCCATGTTGGAATTTGCAGCTATATTGACGACATATTTTATCTCGAATAATTTGTAACTCTTCTAGTTATTCTCACATTCTTATCGTTTTATATGCATACTATATTTTTAATTGGATATCTTTTGAATGCCTGTGTTGTGAAGTTAAAGTTGGTCTATATTTTTATTTTTTAGATAGCCCTATTTGCCTGCTTCATATTATAATAGTTTTTATCGGAAAAGTTTCTTAGTTTCTTTATTCAAAATAATGTTATCTACTCGTAGTTTTTGTTTTCATAACTGATGTTCTTTTATAAATACTTGTTTTTAATGTATATAAATATGAAAGAAATGATTGGTTTGGTCATATTTAAGTGAATTTTTTCATGGTTTAGCAATGGCAAGTTTAATTACCTACAAGCTACTCTAACACTTAGATGAAACAAAATGAAAGTTTTTTTTATCCAGATTAAGAGTTAAATGCCAGGATTTGAGTATATGTATGTACCTTGGCTAGGTGCTCGTTCAGTATATTTTTCCAATTTTTGAAAGTTTTTGTTTGGATTACCAGCTCCGTATTATGTGCGTACATTTTCCTGATGATCTCAAAGATATCGGTCTGTAATTTGTTTATTACTAGGTACCTAATTTACCGAAGTTCTATAATGCAATCACTTTTGTTTCCAATGTACTTTAGGTAAAACATTATATTATGTGCTCTTGACACATAAGAAGATATTATAGTGATCCAGTGTTTAACAAACATTTTTCAAAAAACTCAAACCAGTCAAACCGACTTCGATGTGTTCAACGTTGAGTCCTGCATATTTTTATTAACTTTTTTAATTATTACCATATCATTATTGTATATCATACTCTTTTTATACTAGACTTTGATGTTTAGTTCAAAGCTACAAGCAAATACTAAGGATCTTATGTCTGCCAATTATATACTTTTGGAGGAGTTTTCTCAAATAAAATTCTGTGGGTTTAATTCAGAAACTGGATTAACTTAAGAGTTAAGACGTACATGTACCCCCGTCCGTCAGAAAACAAATTATTTGTTATTTGCTAAATAAAAAGAACAATTTTGTAATTAAAACTTTTGAAATTAATCGGAAGCGATCTAGATATTTTATTTTCGACACCTGTTGTTGCTTATAAGTTAAATTTATTTATTAAAGTTTAAAAATTGAATGAATACTAGCCAGTAAACAATAAACTTTGCTGTGAATTATAACATAGTTAACTGCCAACGCCTTTAAAATCATAATATGTTCTATATATATTATAATGTACTATTTCTCTTATAGAAAACAACTTTGTAATTATTTATTCTAATATAATATCATCAGACGTGTTACTAATGCCCAATGGTAAGCATTCTCAACCATGCTTATTAGTCATTATTGTTATGAATTATATCCTAATCAATTAATGTTCTAAATAACTGTATAAATTGTTTATATTTTAATAAAATATACATAAATATATCATAACATTTATCGTGACCATCCCCGAAGAGTTTAAATGTACCTATATACTAAGTTATAATTGATTATAAATTATAATTACTTTTATGTATTATAAATTATTATAATAATATTATATATTGAGTTGCTCTGGACGATTTAAAAACACTGCTCTATTTCAAGTACATGTAATATATGCTATAATAATATTGTGTTATTAATTTGGTCAAATAGTAATAATTACCTAGACGCATTAGTGGTGAGGTACATGGTGGTTATGTGTAAGGGGAGGGACGCATTCGTTATGGTTATGAAAAATGTAATCACATCACACCGGGGCTTGACAACCGGCGATGAGTAGGTCACCACAATAACGCAATGATTCAAATAATGTTCTGTCTACTAATCTTGCAGGACCGGAAGTGTAACTCGACGTTTTCGATGTGTTTGAGACCCACGAAATTTTTTTTTAAACCTTTGTCAAATTGCTTTTAATATTATGTTATATTTATTATTGTTTTATCTACAACAACCACTACGAAAAATCGATTGACCAATAGTCGTTTGTAAGTGTCATCGGAAATTTTGAATAAAATATATTATCACTCGTAGTGGTGGGATCTGGAGTGTGAAAGACAGCCATTTAGTCGTCAATTACCGCATTCTCAATATTTTGGGTAATTATAGATAATAATACTTATTCATAAACTATACAGTTGCTACAAAACAAAACAAAAAGCCCTATAACATTATCGTAACTGCAGGTTATTTAATATAGAAATTATTTACTATAACTATACAACCCCGCCTAAAAAATTGGTCACGCCTGTGTACCTACCATATGGTCTTCGATATTATGCGATATACCGAAAAGACTCATACCATCTTCCGTATGACCGATATATGCAACATCATAACTAATATCTATAATGATATGGTGAATAATTAATATATTACGTATATTATATACATACCTTAATGCTGTATATTAAATGAACCTAAAACAACTGTTTGCACAGCTTGAAGACTTACAAAACTATATTCAAATTTCAAATACTCAAAGGAAACAAGTATATTTGGCTAATTCATATCATAAAATATTTACACAGGTAGGTACCTAAATTATAGAGCTCTACAAAAATCAATCATCTCGGCAAACCAAAAATACGTTATGAATAATATCATAATTATTATTATTATGGCTAAATATTGCGCGTAAGTTATTTTCAGATATAGTGCGCAATGATACAAAAGTATAAATTATAAAAAAAAAAAAATTACTGATGGTGGACATCGAGGTGAGATACACAATACACTGCACAATATTGTGTATGTTACACATCTAAACATTTGTAAACTATGAATTGTGAGTAGGAATTTTACAGCATCATTATTTGTGGCCCCGAGGGCCCCTCGAAATTGGCGAAATGAGTTTTCCTTGCCACAGAGGTATACCACGTAAGCTTTGTGCTCTGTACGAGTAGTCCCGCGAGCAATATTCTATACGGATTAGAATCGCATAATTATCGTTATCATAATACATATTATGTACACACGGAAATTCGCTATACAGAGACGTTATAAAGACTCACACTCCCTCGGAAATGATGTTATATTATTTGTATATACTTAGGTATACGTATATAATAATACTCCACATCAGGTTTACTGCGTGAATAAATAAAGTAAATACGTTAACATTTTTTTTTTTATTACATTTTCTTAAATGGTAAAAGGTGTATAGACTACGCGATTTGGTGATGATGTAATTTTTTACACACGACTTCTGATTTTTTTAGAATTGCAATGTGGCTACATTCTAGGTTATAAATCCAAACACATTACTATTCGAAATCAGTTTTGGTTACTGTGATTCAGAAAATAACATTTTTCTATATTATATAGTGATTTGGAACTTTTACAAACTATTTATATTTATATTATTTAGACGTGGTTTAACTTGTAAACTAATTTTGGGCTAAGTATGAAATATACCAAGTCAAAACTCTTTAATTGAAATTGGAATTCCAAAAAATAATCAGGTAGGTAGGTTAATTTCTTTCCGGACCTCAAAATGTTCGACATCATTTAATTTTTATAGCAAACGTTTAAAATTTGAGTAGAAAGTTAGTTATATTATGATAACTAAAATATAAATATAATTACATCTGTTACATATAAATCTTACACAGAAACCTGGTGTACTGATTGAACCTTTATTATGCCCAACATAAAATTGATCAACATGAAATGTACAAATAGCAGTTAAACACATTGTTGTCCTCGGACAAAATTGCACAAAGGCCAAAAATTAACTACACATTCCAAAAACTCTGTGTGAAAGATTTATGGATGTAAATAAATTAATCTCAAATTTAAAAAAAAATCGGGATACAATATAAATGAGTCCAATGTAAATAGGTACAATGTTAACCTGATGCAAGTTAAGTTGCGGTTGATGCTCAAACAATAGTAATAATAATTACGTCCTATTCTTTCCTTCCTTCCTTTCCTGGCCATGCTACTCTCTCAGAGTTTTAGCCGTCACTACGATATTCCGCCACTTTTCTCTGTCTTGCACAAATGCATGCCAATCTTCTGTCACTCCGTCAATCCATCTATTTCTGGGGCGTCCCCATGGTCATTTTCTATGAGGTTTCCATTCAAAATATAATTACTCACTATAAACTAATTTTTGTTTTTGTATTTTAAATTTTAAAAACCCCTAAATATAGTAATATAAGTTCACTGAGGATTGATTTCAAAATGTGATTACTGATTATCATGATGTATCGTTGTTTTTAAAAAAAACTAACTCAGATATAGTTATATACCTCACCTCATATTTTGGTCTTTATAATTTTATTTTAAAGTTGTAAGAATCCTAAATATCTGTATTTGTATTTGTATTAGAATTATTCGTTTTAAATGCATTCATTTAAACATATTATTATATATGGAATTATTATATTATGTATAAGCTACTATAGGGATACCTAGTTTAATGTATTAATAATTTGTAGAGAAATAACAAGAAATATATGTAGAAAAGCCTTTCCTAGTCCCTCAATATAACTATAGTTATGCCACTAATTATTATAATTTAACATTCCTAAGTTATATAACGTTGAACTTAACAAAATGCAATAGTTAGTAAGTATTCATTGCACCAAACAAAATTAAAATAGCACATAGGTAATTAAAAAATTAAAATTCGGGACACATATTTCATTTTGTATCAAAAGTTGCAATTTAAGTTTCAATTTCTTGGCTTATATTTCAAATTATACAGTAATCTGGTTGTTTCATAAACATCTGATGTGAATATGTGATATAAATTATGTAAACATTATTGATTTATATTGTATAATCTATTATAAAGTCAAAATAATTTATGTATTAATTAATTTTGTTATTATATACTTGGAATATGATTGGAGGCTAATATTACATAATGCAGATCCTATCTGAAGATTCATTATTGGTTATTAACCACTAATCAAATCGTACATACGATAAACTTACTCCCTGTCTGTAGACTTTTTAAATTATAACCTCTAAAGTATGTGATTATGAAATTAAATTATAATCTAAATAAAGTTGCTGCTCGTCGCCTGCATCCGATCACAATTAATATTACATATTTATATGAGAAATTGAGAACAATTAGGTAATCGATTAAATATTCATAGGATTTCTCACATGACTGTACTTAGGGGTTACTTACAAGTAACAACTAAAATTGTTTAATAAACTAGGTGTCTATAGGTAGGTAGCTGTTATTTACGTTAGATATTTGGAAACAATTTTAAAGAAAACGTCTATAAATAATAATAAACATGTTGATGTTAAACATATAATTAAATTGATTTTCCTGACTTGAGTACGCCAATAAACATAACAAACGGAATATTCCAAAACTATTTTCTTTATCAATAAATTGTGTTTAACGTTTTACGAGATATTGACTACTAAAATATGATTTACTATTGTGTTACCAGGATAACCAGTGCATGAGGATAAAAATCTTAGGTGATTGTTACTACTGTGTTTCTGGACTTCCCGTATCCCGACCAAATCACGCCTACAACTGTGTCAAAATGGGGTTACAGATGATAGAAGCGATAAGGTGAGTGAAATGGATTGAGCTATTATATCGCCATTCAAAACAGTCATATTTATTAGTTCTTGTTTTATCGAAACGGTATGCCTTATAAGTGGCATACTATATATTATTAGACTTTACTCGAAGTCATATTGAACGAGTACTGAGTCAGTCAGACAACTTAATATCATCACAAAACCTATTGAAAATTGTTGAAAATAAAAAATGTTAAGTACCTAATTACCTAAATAATACTTATGAGAATAATTATTTTAGTGAGATTAAAACACCGCCGTTTACTAATAAACGTTGTCTCTTTCTGACAAAAATTGAATTTACCATTTTTAGTAAGTATTAAGACATATTATTATAGTATATTATACTAAACGCCGCTGTGTAAAAAGGGAATTTGTGGATACAGTATCCAGTTGATTATATTGTTGCGAAATTAAGCGCTACGAAGAAAAACGACTTCCTGATTTTTTTATTTTAATCTTTAGTTAAATTCATTTTTGTCAAATTGTTTAGTAAGCAAATAACCATCATTCGTCTGTGCAATCTAATTAATTGCAGACATACATATTGTTCGTAAACTTGGTTTACTTTTAATTTCCCAATAATAATTTTTTTTATAAAACAAATAAACTTGAATTGATTAATCTCCTAATTAAATATTATGTTCGATACAATTCAATTACGATCTTATCTATCTTTGATGATTAAAAATAAATCTATATCTGGTACAGAACTTTTGCTATGAGTTAAAATTTAAACACAGTAGCAAATATATATTGCAGTATGAGTATTCTTCTAGGGTATATATTATATATTGTATATTATTATGTTTAGAATTTTTAGAATTTTAATTTTCTTGATCTGATTATTTTTTAACGATTATGTTCCTAAAGATTTGTCAGGGAAGCTGCTGGATTCAACGTCGACATGCGGATCGGTATTCACACCGGAAACGTGTTGTGTGGCGTGCTGGGTTTAAGGAAATGGCAATTCGATGTGTGGAGCGACGACGTGACATTAGCCAACCACATGGAGTCCGGCGGCGTACCCGGGTAATATTATAAGACCCTTTTTTTATTAACCACACATTGAGCATATTTCTACACAGAGACAGAGTAAATATTTATCCTAATTCTTATTATATAGGATTTCCTTTGATGGAAATTTTCGTCTGTTTACTGTCGAGTGCATGAAAAGAGAATCATCACAATTTACCAACTTAGGGGTTATGCTTTTAGAGTCTCAAACAAACATTGCGTGTAAATTGTTTCGTTTTATTATTTTTAATCTGTGACTTTTATAAACAGATATGTGTTAGAAGTGTTACAAAGGATTTTAATTTAAAAAAAAAAAAATTTAAAACAATAACATAAAGTGTTGTCAACACTACATGTTCGTAAAATTTATCGGCTATTTATACACATGACAGTAATATAAAATATGATTGGTTCGTTTTCTCAAATAAATATAATTAAACCGTACATATATAAGACCGACCATGTTATAAAACAGATTTAGGAATCTAGTCTGTTATACCATTGGATAACTTATTATCTTTATTAACTTACCATTGGTAATAACTTATAAATAATATAGTGTTTATAATCAATTGTTATACTAAAGTACTAAACATAAAACTATAGAAGAGAATAAGATTATCGATAGTGATATTTTAAAAGCATTTGCTTTTTAATACAGGCGGATACAACTATAAAATATTAAATGTCCTTATTGAAGTCTGAAGATTAAAAGGAAGGTACCTACCTACCTTCTCATTTTATTGTTTACATTTGATACTCAATATCTACGTACCTTATAACGGTGCAGTAAACAGGATTCTGGTATAAAGTTTTTCTAAATATTTTGTTAATGCCATTGTCTATATAAAATAATAATTCACGCAACGATATGAGGTTTTAAATACAACAAAATAACTGAAATCATTAGAAAATAAATCGATGTAATATGTTTGAATATAAAATTTTCTCGTACTATGAACTTCGAAAAAATTGTGACTATGGTATACATTTTTGATAATTTGCAATTCTTGAACAACTTATGAAGGTATACTCGTACTTATCCATACCTTATTTTAAATTTTCAATCTTTTTGACTAAGAAAAACAATTTTATGACTATGAATTAAAAGTTTATAGTAAATTTCAAAAGTTTATTTAAAGTGTCTAAAAATGACAGAAAGAACAATACTATATTAAAATTAAATCATGTCTTGAAAATGCTAGTATAAATATTTGGTGAACAAGATCTGAGATTAGGTATTCATTATGAGGATTCTGTCACTGGACAGCCTCACTCCTCATACTATATCATCTTGTAAATATTTTCCGTAATTATCCTATTAGATTCTGAGCGGAGCGATGAATGTATTGGTTTTACAATGATGTATGTTTTTATATTTTTATATTTTTATATTTTTATATTTTTGTGTCTGTCATCACGTTTTGGGACAGTAAAAGTGCTTCGATTTTCTTCAATAGTACCTTTTCTGATAGGAAAATGAATCTAGTTGGTACTTTGGGGGGTCAAAAGTATAAATTTCCCAGTAGTTTTCACAAGCGCCGGGAAAAACAACATAAAAATTAAGGAAAAACGAGAATTTTTACGCAAAATTGGTTTTCCAAAAAATCGATTTTGGTTATTGGTGTAACTCTAAAACAAATGAACGTATATACATGAAATTTTCACTGGTTGTTTATATTTGCATTTTCTATACACGATAACATTTTCAAAATATTTTGATTTATTTTGAACTGTTTAGGGACATTTTCATTTTCCATTTTTTTTTAGTTTTTTTTCTAAAAATATCAATAAAATTTTATTTATTGGTTGCGAAAGCTTGAAAATTTAATAGAAGGCTCCTAATATGTTGTTTCAAAGGCAGATGAAAAATATTAAAATCCTTAGTCACAATTTTTTTTATAAGCATTTAAAGTTCAAAAATTGACAAAATATGGAAAAATCACGAAAATTAGCAAATTATTTTGAGTTAAGAATTCGTAAAAATTTTTCTTTTAAATCTAAGATTTGAAAATGAAACACAAGATTCCTTATAAGATTATCTACCTTTATAAATAAAAAAATCTCTACCGGACAGTCAAATTAAATTTTTATGAGCGTTTGAAATTCAAATTTTTACAACATTGGATTTTCACTCGATTTCTCATGTAGCGATTTCCTTATTTTGTTGTAATTCAAAAACGAATAACTGTAGATACATGAAAATTTCACTGAATGTTTATATTAGCATTTCCTACACACCATACAATTTTGAAAATATTTTGACTCTTTTTGAGCTGTTTATGGACATTTACAGCTTTCAATTTTTTTTAGTTTTTTTTTCTATAAATATCAATAAAGTTTTATCTGTTGGGCCAAAAAGTATAAAAATTTAATACAAGGCTCCTGATATATTGTTACAATATCAGTTGAAAAATATTAAAAATACATAGGCACGATTTTTTTTTATAAGCATTTAAAGTTGGAATTTTGACAAAATTTATCAAAATCTCGAAAATTATCAATCGTTGGAATTAAAAAATTATAAAATGTTCAGTTTTTATAACTAAGAGTTGAAAATTTAAAACAAAGATTCTCTTAAATAATTCATACTGTAACCAAAAAATCTAAAAAATATATGAACACACTTATTTTTTACAGACATTTTAAATTCAAATTTGGACGAAATTACATATTAAAAAACCTAGAATAACTATTTTAGTTATTTTGTTGTGATTGAATAATATTATTCGTGGGTACTTGAAACTTCTAAAGTGTACTATTATATATCTATGATAGTATCACGGTTTTTGTTGATGTATAACGTGTAATAAGTATCTAATGGATATTGTGATATGATTAATTTGGAATTTATTATAGGTACCTATTATAGGTCAATTTTTTGTTTAATACCATAGATATGTATATAATATGTCTTATACATAGACTGACATACCGTCACCGCTCAGAATCGTTTTTCTTATGCAATGATATTATATCATTGAATTCAAATTTAATACCATCCATTAAACAGTGACCCACTTGTAACCTACTGTACAGCAGAGCGACACCCACTTGCCCACCTTTTTGTTTATTGTACATATGTTACAGATTGTAAATTTTCTATTTTAAATAAGAATTAACTAGAAATTAAAAGCTAGTAAAAAGTGTTATCATTACAATATTACATACCATATTAATGCATTTTAATGAAAAATAGATTATTAAGAAAAATATTGACTTTAATGAGAAACTAGAGGGAAGCATCACAAAGGTAGAATTATAACTATCAAGTCACATCGTAGAGGAAAAAATATATTTAGTTTAAGTGCATTTAATCATATATACTTACCTACATTATGATTTACTAATTAGTAATACAGGGTGTCCCGTGAGGATTTACCTATTAGCCGTAGAGGGGGACTCGCCGCCCGGACAAAAACCGGTTTTTTGCCGTTTTACTTATTAATTAAAAAAATTATTAAAAATCAGGAAATTAATGAAATTAAAATGTTGAAACGTCAATATTTTCAGAAAAATGAACTCTACAAAATGGCAATCTTCAATATTTTTTTAAATAATTAATTAAAAAAATAATTTTTTTTTAACTTTTTTACCAAAACATAAAAAAAAAATAAAAAAATAGTTATTTGTAGTGTTTACCTCTGTGAGTCTTAATAAGAAAACAGAATTACGATATCTCTATTATTTCAGGAGATATCGCAATGAGTAAATCCTCACGGGACACCCTGTATACCTCCTAATGCCTACTATAATATCGAAATTTTCTAGCTGTTATGGATGTTAAACTTATTTACGTCGTACTTCTTTTACGCAAAAATAATGAGTACCTGTAAAAAATAAAGGTGGCGATAAATGTGAAGGTAGGCACTTGTGTTATATGTATGCCAAATACCCATTTTACATATTAAATAATTGTATATTATGATAAATTATAATATATAGGTAGATCGTCAATGTTAATTAATATTTTTTTATAAACAACAGCAAAATATGATCACTACCAATATCAAATTTGACACTAGTAAATAAGTAATAATATTGACATGGACGTGGTCGAATCGTTACAAATTGGTTTAGGTACTGTATAATATTTCATTTTCATTGTAATTTGTTATGTTATACACGTTGGCTGTATTTTGTTGAGTCTCTACTCTGTAGTAAAATATTGGATTATTTAATGTTATTTTAGAGAACATTTTAATATGGGTAAAAACAACATTTGAAAAAAGTTGTTCGTTTGCGCATACTGCTTTCCACCACAGTTTTATTAACTTTTCCTCGATCATTTAAACATAATATCCATAATTCATTTCAGTCTTATACGTCGCTTGTTATTTATAATACCTACAATATCAACATTTAAAATAAACATTCCGCATTTCAAACAAAATTTTTAGACTTAGTAAAGCGTGAATCGAGAAATTTAATAGCTGTAAATTCATATATTTTTTTTTATTATCTTTTTCTGTGAACTGTTTTTTTTTTTTTGTTGATCAAAATATGGCTCAAAAAGATTTATACATTGGAAATCACTCTAAGTCTAAATAGTAATTTTAAAAATGTTAATTAATCAGACATTAATAAGACAATAATTTCTTAAGATGTGTCACCATCTACTCTTTTAACTTACTATTTTTACATCTCATAACTGACAAATCTCAATAGGTAGGTAATTACTTTTCAAGTAAAAATGAAAGGAAAATATTTTGAAACTAAAGTAACCCTAATATTTGTACATGGTGTTGTATAAATGCTTTTTGTCAATAAAATTACCCTCGATTATGCGTATCATCAAATACGACAGCTTTGAATTATAAATATGATTGGAGGATCAGCAAGGGTGCATTTGGCATTTTAATCAGATTATCAAATTTTACCTATTCTGAAATATGCGTTTAATTTTTTGACAATCAAATTACAGACGTTTTTTGATAACCTTAACATACTTGACTTTAATAATTTAATTTAATTTAAATAATTCGTGTGAAAAATGAGTATTAATACTTCGTAAGATAAGCGATAATAGCATGATAATATTATGAACAATACAAATTAACATATATACACTCGTCATTCAAACTATCAATCGTGTCATAATTCTTAACATCATAAACAAAATAAATACATAATATATCAATAGTGAGGATTAAATAATTGACAGTCTCAAACAATTTTCATTATAGTCAACATGTCATTTTCATGCATTTCATTAAAACAAGACCTATATTACACTTCAACGAAATGGATAGTATTATTTAATTCACTTAATATAAAATCAATATTATTATAATCAGCTGACCTTGTAATTCATATAATATGGTATATACCTATATAATAGAATTAAGTATAGCTAGGTAACTAAATAATTTATCAAGTTAGAATTTATATTGAATTATAATTATACAACTTCTAATTTTAATATTATAATCAATAGGTACCTACTTACAATGTAAGTACCTACAACGTTACAAATGCCTATATGATAATATTAATTAAGTGACGTAGTAATAAAACTAATAATCTTCTATTTATGTATAAATGAATTGCTGTTCGTTAGTCTCGCTAAAACTCGAGAACGGCCTGACCGATTTGGCTCAAATTTTTTTTTTAGATGTTCGTAATTGTCAGGAGAAGATGTAAAAGGTCTAAAAGTTCCAACCAGGGGATATAGAGATTTACGGTGGAAATTTTTGTTTATAAATGGTCGCCATGGGTTTTAAAGCTATAATAATAATAATTATTGGTTGCCGTGTATTCATTCAATGCATTTAATTTTTTGTACGCTGTATTTTGATATTATATATGTGTATCGCAATTATATAAATATTGAGCTTATTATACTCACATATAAGTTAAGTACCTACATAAAACAATGGCCACGTTTTCGTGGATGAGGAGGAAATATTGGTCGACAGACTCGGCATTGACAATTAGACATTAGTCCAGTCGTTTAGGAGGTGTTCAGTGACATACTTGGTATAACTTTGATACTTAAGAGTTAAATCATTCACTTACGTACAAAAATCATGGGGTCCGCGATCTACCGCGGGTAGATTGCCTACCTGATAATATACTGCTGCGAATCAGAATATTTATACCGAGCGACGGAAAAATTAAGATGAATTTTGAACACCATACACCGGAATATTAAACAACAAATTGAACAATTTTTGAGTCATATAGAGTTGGTACATTTAACGGGTAAAGAAGTGCACGGGATCAGCTAGTATAATATATATAATATGCAGGGTGTTTATTTTATGAAAAAACACTCGTTTTGTCGAGTGCACTCTTTCCGAGTTCCAGATGGTGTTTTTTTTTTTAATAACTAGTTGAAGACGATTCCAACAGTAATTATTGCAATTAATGTCTGTTTATATATAACACAAGTTAAAAAATAATGTATTGTACAATTCGTGTGTGTGTGTCACTCGTGAAGGTGCTCAGGACTCATTACACCTATGGTAGACCTGAAATTGTTGTACTGCGGGCTCCCTTATAAGTGGTGTTCCCGTTTCATTGTCTTAGAGCGGAGTTCGCAGAATTTTGCCAACGCCCTTGTTGTTTTCGTATTTGCAAAATAGATCCTGTCATGTGTCACTAACGCAGCCGTATTTTCGTTATGATTCTAGGAATATTGTTAATGTAATTATTCTATTCCAAATGACTTTTAAATAATTAACATAATCGATGAACGTGTTTTCGTGTATAACCATAACCCCGAGTTTAAAGTTATTATATTAGTATAGTTTCTAGTTTCTAGACCGTACAATTTCAAAAAACCATTACATTTATGAAAATAATTTTTAAGTCGTTACAAAACTATTTTTTTTTTAATTATCGTTATAACTATACTTAGATAATCATTATAATTTTTTAGCGTTTGACTTTTTAATGACAACGTTCATATTTAATTTCTTATTGCAAAACAGAATATTTTACAGATTACTTCAATGTAAACATTACATTTTAGACAAGTAATTTATGAATTATAAATATTTAAAAATTTGATGTCTGGGGTGGAATGGCACACACGCAGTGTTTGTCCACTAGGTAATCCACTCATCTAAATTGTTCATCTTACTTTATACTAATTGGTTTATTGTATTAAATGTTGAAATACTCCAAATAATATTCTGCTTTGGAACATGAAATTAAAAATACGAAAAAGTAAAAAAATGTAAAATTGTATTATTAATAAAAATTTTAAAAATTGTTATTTTATAGCGATTGAAAATTATGTAAAAAAAAATAGTAATTAGTTAGTAGTTTTTAAAATAATGAGTGATAAATGCGGGTATATCATTTAAATATTACACAGTATATTAACTAGAAATAGGCAAATAAATAATTTAACAAAATATTGAATCTCAATTGTAATACATGTATAAGTTGTTACTTTATGTTTTAGTCGTGTCCATGTCACCAGAGCTACTATGGAACAATTGAATGGTAGGTTTTCCGTTGAACCAGGCAATGGTGGTACCAGAGAAGGTTACCTGGCAGATCACAAGGTAGAAACATTCCTTATTGTACACCCTTCAGAAAAAAACGTAAGTAGACCTTTCAGCACACAATTAATATAAATTATATTAAAATCCCTGCTCAATTATTAAGTATAAATAAATCAGATCTACAGTATAAAAAAAAAATACAAGAAATCGACAGTATCTGTATTGAATTATTTGTAAAACGGACACCATTTTACCGTGAGTGTCCGTGACCATAGAATGCTGAGTAATGACTATCACAATTCACAGCCATTAGTGTTTACAAATGAAAAAATTAATCAAACGAACCGTTCTGATAGTGTCTTGTTTACAATCATATAAATCTTTGGTAATGTCAAGTGAATAATAAAATCATCGATCGGACTAGATGTCAACGTGGTGGAAACTGATGATATCGTATTCAAAGGAAAATAATATACAAGTCCCTGTTGGGAAATATAACCAAAAAGGATTTCATTGATTTTTACTATGAGCCGAAAGAAAAATTATCATAAATAAAAGGTCAGTCTGTACCTGATCACACAATGTGAGACTTTTTGATCGACGTCTATTTTCCATTAAACCAAATTCTGCTACCGCCGGATGTTTTTTCATACAAACCTTCTACAAAGGCGAGAAACCTGGTTTGGTTCTTTATTTCTACGGCTATTTGTCTTGTCGCCAATATTTTGCGGTTTGAAGCCAATATAAATAATCTTACTTGAAATTTTGTGAAGAATAAATCGAATCTTTTAATAATAAATATTAATAGCATTTGCTATAAAGCCTGCAGCAGAGGTTGCCAAAATTCAGAAATATATTTACAATATTTATACATTATAAATAATATATTTCTTAAGAAAGTAATTTTGAAATACATGAATCATCGCGTATTATTTCAAAAAAATCAACTACATTATAATACTCATTGTTGATTTAATCAGAGTTTTCTCGCATTATTCTATCTTCAATCATCACTGTCTTCATTAGAACTTAACGCTTTTGGTTTATACGAAATCTTCTTGTTGAATATTTATGTTGGTTGTGGAAATTATTTTACCTATAAATGAAACATAAAGTGACACCTTCACGACATTTACAATTTTTAAATTAACTTTTCTATTTTCTTACTTATAGTTTTCAACGTTTTTTTAAAAATGAATTATATTTATTTTAGTAATTTATATAGCATTTTATACTTTTTACGAGTTTGAGTCATAACTCATATAAGACGTATAGAAATAATGTTTTAGTTTTTTGACAAAGAAATTCATTTTTCACACAATGTCACTTTATATGTTATTTCTACTTGATTGTATATTATAACTTAAATTTAAATTTTTCTTCTACTCATTTTTCATTTTTCTCTGATTTAATATTCGACATATAATTGAAAGTTCTGATTAATTTATAATCTGATAAAATTGAATTAATAAATGTGTTTAATGATATACCAAAGTTACTTAACTGTACTCGAACTACTGTTGTCTGTTAATATTAACTAAAAAATCATTAGTTATTATACTTATTAATACTATAATATATCAATTATAATCAATAAAACTCCATAACTCGGTAATAGTAAGGCTAGTTAGAGTAGGAAGTTTAATGTTGAATTAAGTTTTAAAATATTAATGCTATATTGTTGGCGAGCTAGCTGAAAAAGTATATTTAATATACGCCTTTTGGAATAGGTAGTTATACTCACATCAGATAAAAACATTAAATTTAATATTTTTTTTTTAAGAAACGTAGTACATAAACATGAATTAATCTCACTAGTTATTTTATTATTATTGCTGCAATAGCAAATAGATAACGGTTTAAAAAATAATGGAAATAAGCTATCTGAGAACGGTGGATTTCACTATGAAGATGGCATTAGCAGAAATAGATCGCCCAGTAAAATGACTAAATATATTGAATGTTGGGGTGCGGACAAACCCTTCGCAAACATAACTGAAAGTACTATGGCGAAAAATATTGGTCTAGCAGTAAGTATAGACTCTCATAAATCATAATATTGATGACCATTAGGTTGTAACCTTAGGTAATAATACTATTTTTTTAGAGTCTAGCAATGATTGAATCAAACTTACTTCCATCAAAAAACACTTGTTTAGATTGCAAGTAAGTGTTAACATTGTTCAACACGAACGGTACCATTACATCGTTATAACTTCTAATTATTAAAGCTATATTTGAACGACCAATTATTTTTTAGGAAATGGTTTAGCTCGGAAGATTTTAATCCGGTGTGCTTATGGTTCAAGAACAACGTACAAGAATCACAATACAGAAACCAAATGGACCCTTTTTACAAGTACTATAGTGTCACAGCTTTGTTATTATTCGTGTGCATGGTCGCTATACAATTGCTGTTGATTCCTAAGTGAGTTTGAAATAAAAATGTACATTATATTATTATTATTATTATTATTATTAATATTATTAAATTTATATTTATACATACAAAACATAGTGAAAAAATGAATTTCTATCAATATATTTTTCGTAAATATAAGTCTTATATTATGTCATGTAACACTATAATATATTATCTATATATTATTATCCATGTCTACACATAAATACAAATCAATGTACAATATTATTTATGTTTTAAAAATAAATAACCAAACTATTTTTATTTTAAAGTAAAAATAATCAAACAAATATTTTTAAAAATCGTTTAAATTGAACTTATCATTTGTATATTAAAGATCGTTAACAATGTTGGGAGCTCAATGCGCTTCATTCATTGCGTTACTTGTTTTCGCATACGCCAGTTGGGCGTCAGAATACGATTGCGGTGCTCAAGAAAATGTTTCCGTAGGTTCGTCTAGATGGCTTCGGATGACTATATTTCTATTAAGTTCTACGTTGGTGGGAACGTGTGCCATTATTACCTTGGTTAGTTTTTTAAAATGTATTATTATTACAGTATCTTAGTCTAATTATTTTATAATTTTATATTATCTTTATTATTATACATATTATTATGTTTTAGCAAGATTTCATGGACATTAATTATACCGAAAGTTTTAAATTGAATAGTACAAATGAGTTATTTTTAAACACCACAAAAATATTGGACCCAACAGAACACCAAATAAATTGGTATTCTTTCTCGTCGGTTTCTGTAAGCTATCTAATATTGTTCGGGATGTATTGGAGTATATAGAGTACCTATACATGAAAAAAAATATTAATTATAATATAAGTATACGATGAGTATTGGGTAAATGATGGGCAATGAGTATAACATTTCGTTATTATATTTTGTTTTATTGAATTTTAAATTTTCTTTTTTCTTTTTTAATTCTGTGGTTGGACCCGTGGTTACACACACCACAATCACACCACTCGAGAACTATTCAATGCAATCATAAACGCAACTGATGAATAAATAGATTAACTGTTGAAAATATTTACAGTGAATAAATATAGATTTATATTATCCACATATTATATCGAAAATTTGGAGGTATAATATTCTTGTGCAAATGAAAAAAGTATGTTTTTTTACCAATTTTTAGAGAAGGGATAAACATTTTTGTGAGACCGTAATATGGCGTACCAATACTAAAATTATTATTTACCAATACATCCCTGTATATGTATTTATATTCGAAAACACTAGAACTTACTGTATTTTAACTTTTATCACTTTTAGGCATTTTTATGTAGTACTATCCTCACGTTGTCTTTGATATCGGCATTTCTTCGAATTGGTATCACCCTGAAACTTTTCATTATGGTTATCTGTGGATCACTTCATTTGTCTATATACCAAACATTACCTTTATTTCAATATCATTTTATGAACTATAGTGATGAGTAAGCAAAAATGCAATGATTTCAAAGATATACTTGTCGTTATAATATGTTGACATTTTTATTTTTCAAGTGAAATACCATGGCAGATAAAAATGTGGGCTCCAGTTATTCTTCTAGTCATTGTATTTCACATGTTAGACAGAAAAAACGAGTTAGCTGCTCGAACAGATTTCTTATGGAGAGCTAAATTAAAGGTCGAACAAGAAGAAGTGGAAACCATGAGAGGTATCAACAAAATTTTATTAGAAAATATTTTACCAGCTCATGTTGCAGAACACTTTCTTCAAGAACAAGCCCTACAAGTTGGTGAAAAAAAATCAAATCAATTTATTTAAAATGTAATTATTTTGTTTTAATTTTAGGACTTATATCACGAACGTTACAGTTGCATAGCAGTAATGTTTGCGTCAATTCCTAACTATAAAGAATTTTATGATGAAAACGATGTCAATAAACAAGGACTGGAATGTTTACGATTGTTAAATGAAATCATCTGTGATTTTGATAAAGTAATGACAAAATTAAATGTATTCAAACTATCCTGCAATGTTTTACATTTTTTTTTAAGTCCAGGGTAATAGATTTTTTTTAAATCTCTACCACTTAAAAACTTATAGTACATTACAGTAAGATAAATTTAGCAAGGAAAAATAATAATACTTGTATGTTTTTATAGCTACTTTTAAAACCTAAATTTAGTTCAATTGAGAAGATTAAAACTATTGGAAGTACTTACATGTTGGCTTCTGGCCTTAGGCCTGGAAAAGAAGATAACACATCCAAAGTTAGTATTTTTTTTTAGAATTGTACTCATTGTAATTTAATTGTTATAACTTAAATAGTGGAGTAACAATTAAATTTCAATTGTATATAATCAAGTATAATATTGTATCCAAGGATCAAATTGTATTAATCGTGATTCGTGAACTTCAAAAAATACATAAAATATATTAATGTATATTATATTCTAAACTTCTATGAATTATAATGTATCTAATACCAATATATAACAGCTAAAGTCTGAAATTGGGCAATGTGCACATTATCCGGATAATATGTGCCTGTTTTTGTTTTCGTTTGATTTTGAGTTATAATTTCTTATATAATTTTGGAATATGTTTTTTAAGATAAATAAACCAAAATCTAAGTATTTTTCTAATTAATTATTTATGGAAACAGATGGAAAAGTTGTGTTTTGAACACATCATATTGCAGAAGTTCCACGTTTAACTCGGAACATACATAATTCAATTTCAACTGACGTTATACTATTAAGATAAAATAGGTATATTTGAATAATGGACTTAATATTGGTCAATAAACAATTATCAGATATAGTGCCAGTAATAGTGACTTCATAATATGTTTTTCTTTTGATTGTTACCATCCATCAATGGCTAATGTACGAAACTATTATTTTAAATGTCGAGTACCTATATACTTTATTCAAGTAGTATGTTTAATGTGCGGATTACTCGGATAACGTGCACATTATCCTTAGCCATGTTTGGGACTTAAGCCGTAACATACCTATAGCCTAAAGGTAGACATTATATCACGAGATGACGTGTGTATATTATATATTTATATCTAATACCTATCGGCTATCCGTACTATAATTATATAAATGTATAATTTTATTTTTTATCGTCATGTTAATTACTTGTACGTAGGTAAATCATATTATTCTTATTCGAGTTTACAAACTGTAGGTATAGGTACCTCTTATATACCTAATGACAATACCTACTTATTCAAAACTTGATGGTAGATAGTAGACTATGGACCTTTAGGCCTTTTTTTTACAACTGTTGTCTCTTATAGGTGTTATAAATCATAATACTATCATATAATATTAAAACTACATTTATAGGCTGCAGTGGACAGGCAGCAAGAGCACAACGTGGTGATTCTGGTTGAATTCGCTATCGCATTGATGACCATTTTAGAACAGATAAATCGAGAGTCTTTTCAGCGGTTTAAACTAAGAATAGGATTAAACCATGGTCCAGTCATTGCTGGTGTGGTAGGTGCACAAAAACCACAGTACGACATCTGGGGCAATACCGTGAACGTTGCGTCTCGGATGGACAGTTGCGGGATTATGGGCAGAATTCAGGTTTGCATATTATTACAGGACGGTTATTCGTCAATGCCATAACAGCATATGCATTTGCAAAAGCCACAAATCTAACAATTTATTATGTGGTTTTCTTATTTAGGTCACTGAAGATACGGCTAAAATCCTGATGGCAGCTGGTTATGATTGTGAATGTCGGGGCCCAACGTACGTTAAAGGAAAAGGCACATTGACAACGTATTTCGTAAGAACACAATACGACCAGAAATCGAAATAATGATTTGTTTTGTGATTTTATGTGAACGTGAACAATTTAAACATCTACTAAAATTGTACAATAGATTTTTCGTTCACATTTTCCTAGTCCATAGACCATGGATTCGAGTCAATTAGATAATGATACGTTCATTATATTAATGATTAAAATATTATATTTATCTTATATTTATATATGGACATATGGTACCTATTGTTATTAATAATAATATATAGAATACAGTCTCTAATATAGTACCTACCTATATTGTATTATATTATTATATTGTTAAATTATACAACAATATTGTGTACCTATGTATGATATTGTTTTGATATTTTAGAATATAATTTATATCTAACCATTAAAAATTGTACTTAAATTAACCAAATTTACTTGTTAACCAAACAAATGAAATTGTTATTTTAGTTATAAATTTGTGTTGTTATTATGTTGAACTATTTAAGTCGTATCCATTCATAATTGTTTAACATAATACTTATATACCTATATTATATTATAGTACATTTATCATGTATGTGTTATAAAATGTTAAAGTATCATAATATACACTCTTAGATCTTTGAAAAACAAAGAATAATAATTCTGGTTCAGTAAAAATAATTAACAATATTTCAATATCTATCATTTTGCCAACGTCCGAAAACTTACACTAATACTCATTGAATGAGATGTTTTATATAAAAATTGATAGTAAAAAGTGTAAACTGTAAAATGTACTTTATATTATAGTCATGCATACATATCAGTAAATACATTTTTACAGTTTTACTTTTTAGTCCAACTTCTGCTACTATTATTCAACCATGGTCCAAGTTATAGCTAAGATAAATTTAAACAAGTCTATTCCATTTAAACAAGACTAACCTTAATACAATTTAGTCTAAATAGTACTATTGAGTAGGTATTGAGTATAAATACTAGTATTTATAAGCAATGATAGTAGGTACCTAATGGCTAATACCTAAAGTTATATTTTTAATTTTGTACAGAAAGGGCTACATCTTATATTCATATTATAACCTCACTGTATGACGAGCAAACAATTTTCTTTCGTGTAATTGTTTTCGTAGAATAGTCTGGTACTGGTTGTTGCATAGACTATCCCTGCGTAGTGCATTAACTCTGCCGACTTGTCGTGATCGATAAACGCAGAGGCATGGCAAAAAATAGTATGTGTGGCTCGTGGGGGAAAGCAATTTTAGTCTTTAGTGAATTGCGGCCCACGAGTATGCAATATGTATGTATTATTAATTAAAATTAAACTTATACAATTTATATGTGCCCCCCCCCCCTATCAAAATATCGAAGATCCGCGACTGAAATTGCTCACTTCCAGCCCTTACCACATAATATACTATTATATACACTATATACCTACTTCAAAGACGTTATATTATACCTATTATACATTTTTATTATTATTATGACGAATCTCTATGTCGTTATAAAATTGATATTATGTTGGTTAGTATTGTTATATTTCGTTATATAATAAGCATTTAACTTTTTTTAAGTTTGATATATAGTGTTTAAATTAAAGTAAAGCAAAGTAATGTTTTCAATTAATTGAATTATTTTTCCTCGACTTAAAATAGTTGCCAACACAGTACTTAGCGTGCTAAGTTTCACGAGTGAAGTGATATTAAAATACCAATTAGTACCAATTAAGATGTGGCTGCAGGTCGTAGTTTCATTAATTAAACAATTATAGGTGCACTTATAATAGATTTGATAAGCCAGATTTATTCAAAAACCGCTTTTAGTCAAATAATTTATCATCGAAAGGCCCATCAGCCATGGTCTCGTTATATGTTTATAATGTATAGGAGCATAGACGGAAATGGGGGTGGGGCTTAGGGGGATTTTTAGTTCTTAGCTATAAAAATATTATTTATTATTATAATATACATTTTTAAATACGAAATAGTTTGATAATGTTCGCGATTATGATGGATTTCGTCAAAATTTGTATTTAAAATTTTTATATTATATTATTAATTTTTATATGTTCATTACTTTTGAATTTCTAATACGAAATGACTTATGGTCTATGGGTACATTTTCAAGATTTTGATTCAGCAATGCTTTCATTATCCTTTTTTGATACATTTTATATTTTTTAATTATTATAATACATACTATTTGTATACCTTTATCAAGTTTCCAATACATCTATATATTTTGGATTTTTTTAAATGTTGAGCAATGAAAAAATACCTAATAACCGGTACACATTTGATCCCTAACGATTATTAGGTAATACCTAATGAACATAAATGGACAAATTTAATTTAATTTTTTTTTCATATATTATACTGTCACACTCTGTATAGTAGATACGTTATAAGAATATACATAATTATTAATTTGAATGTTTACATGGTTTTCTAAACATTAAAGTTGTATTTGACTATGATCCATTGATCCTATACCTAGTTTATTATTTCTATGATTGATTAATAGTTAGGTTAACTGTTTAAGTCTTGCTAATACCAAATAACATAACGTACCTAGTCCAATATATTTTTACTATATTTCCGAAACCTTAATTTTCTAAAATATACAAGTATTTATATTAAATCCTTTCACCATCACCTTTTAAATATGACGATCAAGTTACTTAAATATTTGATTTTATCGATGTGGCAACGATCAACAAATTATTAAATGTACACTAATCTGCAGTATATACCATTATATATTTTACTACTCAGTACTATTGCTATATTAAGGATTGCAATATTGTATACAATTTGTTGATATGTCAAATGTTACATATAATACATTTGGCAAGAATTTAAACTGATAATAACTGTATAATATACAATTTAACGTGGTTGGTATTAGACTTAATTGTATGGTGACCTGGTGAAGCGCGGTGATTGGACGCAGTCACTAATATAGTAATGTGTGCAGCGGTCGAGCAGGCTCTCAGATGGGTGACCACCCAGGTTCTTTGTGACGATCTATCTGCCTGACATAAAAAACGCGTACCAACCGTAGCCTCCACACAAACGGAATAGGGTTGCCGAGTGTCAAAAAAACGAAGTTCATTATATGATTTATTTTTGAACTTCTCGCATGACATAGTGAATTGCAAAAGTTAAAAATAAAGGTGTGGAATATTGTCCACAGTAAAAACTAGCTAATAACTATGCAGTTTGAAGTCTTAAAAAAATTATACTTTAACTTCCTAGTTATTTACCCAAGGACTTCAATTGGCTGCGATGAAAATACTGTTTGCACCTTTTTATCTGCTATTCAGAAATGTCAAAAAAAAAAAAACACTATAATATGTTTCTTTAAATTTAAATAGTACCTATTCGTTATAAATGTAGTAAAATGTATAATAGTATAATAATTTGAGATTAATTGATATTTTTTTATCAAATTAAATCTAAATTGGCAATAGCAATGAACACATTTTTAAATTATTAAAAAAATAATCGTCTAGTTTAAGTCGTGATGAAATGTATTTGTTGTAATTTGTAAGATGATTTAAATCGGTGGTGGGTTATTGTTGGTGGTTGTTGGTTGACATCCCACTGCAGTGTTCCCGTGATGTCTGGTGTCAATTCTATTACTATTATCAGTTATAATATAAATATTGATATACTTCAGAGTTTTTATTTTAGGATCAGATTATCAAAACAAAATACAAACGAGTCAACGCAACTATAATATAAAAACTGTCTTTGTAATTCTCTTGTGTTCTTGTAACCTAACCAATATTTGTATTATAATATATTTTAATTTATTACTGGATAACATTTTAAGATGTTTTATTTTAAAAAGCATTTCGCTTAAGCATTTGAAATTCATTTTTTTACGATTGACATTCAACAGTTAGTTAATAATTTCTCCTCAAACGATTTTTGATATTTTGTTGTAATTCAAAAATCAACTATAAATAGATACTTCAATGTTTCACCAAATGATTATGATAAAATATTATAATTTTCTAAAGGTACCTACATGATAAAATGTTCAAAATATTTCGACTCTTTTTGACCTATTTAGAAACGGGTCTAAAAGCTTAAACAATTAATTCAAGGTTCCTCATAAGTTGTTATAATAACAATTTTTAAATAATGAAGATACATTATGTACGATTATTAATTTTTTTGTAATCATTTTAAGTACAGATTTTTTCAAAATAAGTCAATACCGCGAACATTTGCAAATCTTATTTTGGTTAAAAATTTATAAAATGTTCAATTTGTATAGCAAAATATTGGAAATTTAAAACTAGATTACTCATGAGTGGGTAATACTGTTACCAAAAAATCTAAAAAATATAAAAGCACAGGTTTTTTATAGTAATTTTAAGTTGAAACTTGGACGAAATTAGACGAAGATTAACGATATTCATTATTTCGTTATAATTCAAAAACATTATTCGTGGTGACTTATAACTTTTACTTATATTATTATATTTTAAACATACAATGAAGTTTTATAATGCAATGTTTTACTATTAGTAAAATAAATTACTTAAATAGCTGTAAATTGTAATATAAATATAACTATATAATATCATCTAGATAGCTATATTTACCTATATTATACTATTATATGTATAGGAATGTATAAGTATCAGGTGAAAATTATATTGGTATTGAAACTAAAGCAATTATTAATATTTTTACTTAATATAGGCATTACTATAGTACATTATACTAAAAAAAATATTATGCAAACCATTAACCAAATAATATACATATTACATATATTTACATGGGTATAAGAAAAAAAATGTAATAGTTCTAATTATAACTGAATGATATGATGTACCTATCTAGCTAAAAGCTTAAATAACTAAATCAGTGAATGTGAATATCCTTTTTGAGATGATAAAAACTTGGTTTTCATTTTGAGGAGGCTTTTACTGAAGATGATCCTAACTGTAATATGTTAAAATATTAAATAGGTAATGCTATAATGTAGACATAATGCGGTAAATATTATAACTTGTGAAAATATTTTTTAGATTTGGTACTTAGTGCAAGTCTTCAATATTAATTATTACTTGTTCTTTTTTTGAATGAATGAATGATGATCCTTCGTTTTCTGTCTATATATTAAACATACAATATATTATATTGTATAACTACGTTCTATGGCTCTATGCATTAATCGAGACATATATATACATATTATTAGTAAGATAACCGTAATATGTAATATGTATATGTATTATTCTGCAACTCTTAATCCGTAGGTAATATAAATTAAACAAGATCTTTAATTTAGCATGCAGCAATTGACATTGTCACAGCTTATGTTTTTGCCGACGATAGTGTTATTATTGCCATGATTATAATAATGATACACATTTCCCTGATCTTTTATTGATATGGTTGGTTTCTTGTCCTTACCGAAATGCTCTCCTATGGTTTTGTATATTTTTGCTATTTTTGCATATTATCCTTCACTTAACACTAGCATGAAGTTCTTATCAGCTGCTGTTTCTATGTTTGTGGATTCCATTGAGTTTATCTTTTCTTTTTATTTTATTTTTAATAAACTGATCTCTTTGAGTATCGACTGGTTATCTTTTACCGTAATCATTTTATTGGTGGGTTTCTAAAAAAAATAAATTAAAAATTATAATAATTTTTATACATTTTAAACTTAGTACTTACTAATTTTGGCTTTCAAAAAAATGTCGAGTGTACCATACTATTAAAAAAAAAAAACATTCTAAAACTAATATACACAGAATATTTTTAATTTTAGTGTATCTTTTATCACTTTTTTTGGTATAATCGTCTTCAATCTCAAAAGAAGTACGTAACAATATTATTTCCAGTTACAAATTACTGGAAAAACATTAAAATATTAAATACTTACATTAATTATACAAGATTGCATTCTCTTTCACTGAACAAGACGAATGAATTACACAAAATGGATGTTTATTTTAATATTTGTCTAGCCTGTTAAAAAGTTTTTTAGGTATGGTTACTTATTATATCAAATTTATACCCAATTCAGCTGAACTATATAAATTGACTAGAAAGGAAGAGGATTTTATTTGGTCCAATAAGTGTAATAATGCTTTCAATCAAATTAAAAAACTGTTAATTATATATATATTGTACATAATTTACATATTCAAATTTAGACTCATCAACAATTTATTGCAGCCAGTAGGTACCTATACTGTATTGTCATTTGTCATATTATCGACAGCTTATTAAAGATAACAATAAAGATATAATAAAATATAAGTGCTTATATATACTACTATAATCGAGTATAATCCTCTTGTTCACTTCTCTTAACGTCATCGTTTAATCATCGTACAGTAGGTAACTACGTACCATAAGGGGCTTAAGTTATATTTTATTATATAATCGTGTGTCTTATTATCAAGCGCAATTCAATCAAATTCACTTTTCACCAAAGTTCAAACTTTAAACTTCTAATTTTAAAAATATGTTATGAACGCGTTAAACACTTGAGTACCTACTTAAACAGTATTTTCAAATTGCTCTATGCTCACATTCACATAAATAATAATTGATAAATGATAATCATCATTATATTAACATCTACCAATGGGGTTTATTCATAGGCGCAATTTCAACTTTTGACTTGGGGGGGCTGAATATATTAAAGGCAAGCAGACCATTGCAATATAGCATTTTAAAATTGTATGTCCTAGGTTTTTTAGGGGGGCTACGGCTAAGTTTGGGGGGCTTAGCCCCCTCCCCCCAATTTGCGCCTATGGGTTTATTCCATATATTCCGAGAATAAACGTTCCGACAAAATATTTTCCAACAAAATATAGCCCCCCTATTATTTGATCATTTAAATTGGATTCGAATAATTATAAATTATAATTTATAATAGTTCAATAACAATCAATAAATCGTAACTGACATATTGATATGTTACATTCAACATTGGATTATAAAATCTGAATAATATAACATATATAATAATATAGCTATTACTGAAATATTGCTAAACAAAATGTGGTTAAACCCAGGCGCTATAGTCAGTGTTGGGGAAGTTACTTATTTTTGGTAATTAAATTACATTACTAATTACTTATCAAAATTGTAACTAAATTATTTTAAGTTACTTTTTTTTAATACGGTTAAGTTACATTACTTTTGAGTTTAAAAAGTAACTGAATTACAATAGAAGTTACTTTTTTCAAAAATATCACTGGAGCTTAATAATCATGTTGTCAATATAACAATACATAAACTCAATAGGTAATACCAATCAAAAATGTGAAATTATTAGCAGATACTCATTTTGCTACACTCATAGATATTAAAGAATGGATAGGCCATGGCTATATTAATAAAATAGAGGGAAGTGTCTCCGGAATGGGGAAGAGAGAAAGACTGTTTTTTATCATTGCTTCTCATTTTAGCAGAGGGTCTTATCATAAATTATGTACAATAATTATATATATATACATTTGTGTTAAGACCTCTATAACCTCAAAATATTTTCATGTTCATTCCCGTATGTTAAGCATAAATGGCCTATCCATTCTTTAATATCTATGGCTACACTATTATTATTATTATTATTATTATTTTTATTGAACTTAAGCCCGGAAACTATGGCCATAAGCTGTTGTAGGGGATTATAAACTGTGGTTGGTAAATTTGGTATGGTAAGGTGTTGTTACGGTATGTATGTAAACACGTGTAAGTGTGGCAAGGTTTTTACTACTACGAATCCGGGTGGTCACCCATCCGGGAACTAGTAGCAGCGGGCGCAACTTACTCTCAGTCGTATTGCGAGACTGGTAGCTAGCAGCCAAGCCACACATTTATTTATTAATTATTTTTTTTTATATTAACTAACCCGCAGCAATTGGGTGGTTTTTAACTGAGATGGAGGGTACGGTAGGTTTTGTAAACACGTGTGTTTTAGCTTAAAGAATTTCAAATTGGGCACCTGTAGTCTGCCCGTTACCGAGATTCCAACCAGCTACGGTGCGCGTTGCCACCAACGCCTTAGTCCGCTCGGCCACTCCGTCACCCTCACTTTTATTATTATTACTATTTATTGATAGTTCCAACAATGCTGTATACGCAGACGCTGACGCCGTGAGCCGTCCGCGACGATACAACACAGAGTACAGAGTAAAGATAAGAATTTCATTCAAAAAGTAACACTTTATAGTCGAACTGTCAATAGCTATAACAAAAATAGTACCTACAGTTCATACAATTTTACCTATAAATTAAAATACTAATAAGTTATATTATGATATATTTTAATATTTACCTACACACAATATTATCAATAGGTACGTTCTAAAAAATGTATTAATCCAAAAAAAAGTAACGAGTAATTTAGTAAAAATTACTACAAAAAAGTAACTTAAATTACATATAAATTACTTACAATAAAATGTAAAAACCATAATACTAAAAGTAATTTCCAGTATAACTAGTAATTACTCCCAACATATAGTAAACCTTTTGTAAATAGTTCTTTTGAACTATGATAGGTTTTAAGATTGAATGCTCGATTAAATACGCTGTTTATTATCTTATCTGATTAATCTTTAAATCACAGCTGCGTCGTGTGTCAATCGCGATCAAATCGTACTGTATTGAATTACTTTTCATTACATGTAAACCATACGGTATACAATTAGCTCTATCTAACCAACGTTACGTTGAACCATATATAACCAAGCCATCGCACGACCACAACAGTAGTTAGAGCGTTCGTTTTTGAAAAATGGCGGTAATGTCTCGTAACCGCTCTACAACCAAGGACGTTGGAAACGCACACATATCATATGGTATATTGGTATGTATTCCTTTCGTCGAGACGACGTGTTACAACTCGCTCGGACGAACGTTGTAACGACAAAATAATATGTAAACATCAGCACAGCGATTGATAGTGCGATTGATAATGCAATTGAAATATACATACAAAAATACACGGTACCGGTACCCTAAATATACGGTATTGTAGTGTCAATCGAGTATCCATAATCGCGATTTGTGCGGTGCGTCGGGCCGTCAGGGTCTTCAGTCTTCACTCTTCGATCAGTCTCCTCCCCGTGTCGGCGGCCGCACGTAATCCGTCGCCATAGTCCAACACTCGCAGTAATTCACAAACGATCAACCGTACGAAACAGGTAAGAGATTTGGATTTATTGTGTGTTTTGTTTTGGTACACAGACAGAGTACGCGCGCGCGCTCTCCGCTCTTCCGCGATTCAAATGCCGCAGCAGCGGTGATACGCGTGTAAAGGGGGAAAACGGTGGGAATCGAAAATCAATACCGCTCGAAAACTGCGAAAACAGAAACACCCTGACCTACTTGTCCCGGGGACGTCGCTCTTGTTTACTACAATACCCGCGATTGTTTTTGTATTAATTGTAATCATAATCTTTATTGTGACCCTTTGTTTTTGGTTTTTATTCTTACCACTAGTGCGTCATAATATGTCAGTTCTATAATATATTATACTATTGTTATTTTAGTTGTTGTAAACAGTCGCATGGTGTTGCATGCACAAGAGTGAATCCATAGACAAAACGATAGATTTTTGATGTCACTAGAGAGGGTAAAATACTAAAATGATCGGTGTTGTCTATCGGAGTCGCTTGTTCGTCACAAGGCAGGTGTTTGTCAGGGTTTTTTACAACTGTATTAAGGTAGTCTGACGGTTTGAATTTCCATTTTACTCCTAATGTGCATCGATTTGAAATGTAACTGTTTTCATGGTTTTATGAATATGTACTAATTTTAGAATAAACCTCGACTAACTTGACATTGACCAATTTAGTATAGGTACTATTATGCATGCCCAATATCTAAAATTAAAATTCGGTTTTGTTTTTAATGTAGTACCTATTATTAATTGAAACTAAATTTATGCCAAAAGATTTTATTCGCTAGTACTTTTTTTCAATTCCATAAATTAGGAAATCATTATACCTATTATCAGTTAATAATCGGTTATAATTATAATTTAGTGGGTAGGTTACAAATTCATAAACAAACATAAATATATTCTGTTTATTAAATGAGTTTTTATTTTATTAGGTATAGCCATTTATCCACTTGTTAATTTTTATGTTTTAATAATACACTAATTAACTTATATACTAACATAAAATCATTAATTGGGCTCAGCCCGTATTGTTAATAATAAATAAATAAATAATTATTTCTTTTATTTTAAAACTTATAAAATTAACACTTTTTTATTGAGATGTAAATAACTCATTTTTTTTTCATAAATGTAAGAAGGTACCTTCAAAATTATAATTATTTACCTGTGCCTAGGTAGAAAAATGTAAATTTTTAATAATAAGATTCTAGTCTATAAACTATAAAGGTATAATAAATTAGCACATTACAATATTCTATTCTTTATTCTATTATTCTTATACCAACTTACCTATCTACATAATATGAATATTGTTACAATGTTACAATACATTTGTTACACAATCTTATATTAAACATGTTTTTTTGTATAAGGTGTGCCTACCTCTGACTATTTCTGACCCTATTTTTGCCTTGTTCTCGTTCTGTCCTTATAGAACAATTTTAATTAACAAAATCCTTGGGTTTTTCTTTTAAACTACCTAGTTCTATATTATAATATTATATTGTAATATTATTAAATTTACTATGTAACTAACTATCATATCAAGGCTATATAGCTGTAGTATAGCCGCAGACTGTAAAATAGCATGAATATTATTTCATATAATATTTTATAATCTATGGTGTAGTGTTAAGAATGTCATACTATGTACTAATTTAAATTACAGTCTATTCTTGGTAACTCTTGATAGCATAAAATTTTCTAAAGAAAAAAAACAACCTTCCAATTATTATAATATTTATGCTATTGTCAACGTGTTGTTTTCAATAATTCTAATTTATTTCATTTCTTTGGAGCTTTAATTTACCAAAAGTTGACTGACCCAAAATGTGGGTGACCCTTTTTTACCCCTATTAATAATTTTAATGTATTACCTAACACCATAATTTTGTAGCTAGTCTAACCAAAGGAGTCGACTTATCTAACAGCATGGCTACCAAATCTAGTCTAAGATCAAAGTGGGACGAGTTTGTGGACTCTTCTACAGCTACTGCTGTTGAACTTTCTGGTACAAACCAAATGTCAACTGGGGTTCGAAATGTTGTCGGTTGGCTTAAACAGGTATATTTTATTTACAAGGATATTTACTTTAACAAAATGTTGAGTATAACTGAACAATTTAATTTATGCTTATAATAAATATTTATACTAGTTATAATTTACTAAAAATATGCTACCTATCTGATGATATTTAAACTTTTATTCACAGCATGTACATGAATTACATTTTTAATATATAATTATATAAGTTAAGCAAGCAATCACATAGTTTTGTTTATTCTTCTGTATGGCTACAATACATTTTTGTCTATAACCAATACACCTGCAGTTCCATAAGCTTCTATAAATTACTAATTTTAATAATTTGTTAGTTTAAATTAGGTATAATATGTAGTTACTTAATCACTAAATCATTGTTTTTTTTTTTTTAACAACAGTATGAGAAAAATGTATTTAAATTTCACGAATTTCATTTATCTTTTAGGTTAATTATAATAATTAATAAGTAATTTGTCTTGTTTATTTTTATAAAATAAATAATGCCAAGTTATATATTATTTAATTGTAATTTTTGAAATTTTAGTTCTATAAAAATATTTAGAAAAATTATTTTAGAATTTGAATAATACATTTTTAAAACTTAATACGAACATGGGAGTAAATAGGGTCCTCAAATGCATAGTGCTTGATACCAAAAGTTTCAAGAACAAAAAGAGTGGGGGACTTGTCTTCCACCCACTACATACATACAATTTTATCTATGATACAATTAAATGTAAATTTATTTATTTAATTATTGTATAAATGTATACAGTTTTATACAGTCATAAAATATATATAGATATACATATATATTTTATTATATAAATATTATATATAATTAATTATATTATAATTGCATCCTTATTTCATTCTCAGAAAACTTGATTATAATATGTTTATTATCTATTTTTTTAGATAACTCTTTTTCTAAGTTTATACTTTATTATCAGTAGCACCGAACTAAAAATTTTTGTTGAGCAAAATCTAAAATTGTTATCCCACCACAACTTTCCAGCCATCTAAATTTAAGAAGTGAAGCAATCGCTTCACATAATGTATGAGTTTGGCGCCATTGTTTATTATAATAAAGATTATGTATATATATTAAAATATCTGAAGGAGGGCTTAAGATAGCTCAAGAAGGGTTAAGCCCTCATAAGCTCCTTCCCTATTTACATCTATGAATACAAGGTTGCATAAGTATTTCTTATAATTATACAACATATTTTACTAAAAGCTGAAAAAATTATAGACACTAGAAAATCAAGCTCTATTTAAAATAATATTTTAGTATAATGATAAAATGATCATTGTTTTGAATGTATAATATCAATACAAGATTACTATGTCAATATTGGTATTTGTTGTTTTTCAGTACCCTGTATATATATTTAATCATTATTTGTAGATACTCTACTCCAATTTAATTTATCTTTTATCTAAAACGTTCTGCTTTACAAAATTATATTCCGTGTATAATAAGGCAGATAAGAAGTATTATTATGATTCATTGTCTTATTTTATTAAAATAGCTAGTTATCACATTTCAGGGTACATTATCTTTTTAATCAGAGCAGTTGCTGTATAATTTTTATGAAAATGTAATTAAATTATTTTGTATTTTTATCATATTTAGGCATCATTAGAAGTACAGCACGCTAGTTTACGAACTCTAAGTACGATGACTGATCATATATCTGGTGCAACTCCACCTCTAATAATTCTTCACTTCAATGATGTCTACAATGTTGAACCAAGAGATCAAGAACCATGCGGAGGTGCTTCCAGGTTTTCAACAATGATCAAATCATTTGCTCATCAACAACCTATGATATTATTCAGCGGAGATGTGTTTTCTCCCAGCATATGTTAGAATAAACATTTTAATTTAAATTTAAAACTTGTTTAAACAAATTATAAATATTTTCAGTAAGCACATTTACTAAAGGTGAACAAATGTCAAAGGTGTTAAATGAACTTGGTACACAATGTGCTGTTTTTGGTAATCACGAATTTGGTAAGTTTTTAAAAATTAATCTAATTCATAATGGCTAATCTATCTTTTGTTTTTTAGACTTTGGCCTTGAAGTATTATCTGAACGTGTTTCTGAAACTAAATTTCCATGGCTGATGTCCAATGTTGTTGATAACGAGACTGGTAGACCTTTAGGAGATGGTAAAATCACACATCTTTTAGATTGGCATAATAAGCGGATAGGACTAGTAGGCTTAGTCGAACGTGAGTGGTTAGACACTTTAGCTACTATCGACCCAGAAGAAGTAACATTCATAGACTTTGTGCAAGCTGGCCGGTCTTTAGGAAAACAACTTAAAGAAGATGGCTGTGATTATGTTATTGCTCTTACACATATGCGCATGCCAAATGATATTAAATTAGCCGAAAATGTAGATGAAATTGATTTAATTCTTGGTGGTCATGATCACAATTATGATATACGAGAAATCAATGGCAGACATATCATCAAAAGTGGAACTGACTTTAGAGAATTTTCTAAAATCACTATCAACCTTGATGAGCCTAATAATTCAATTGAGGTGAAAAGAATAGAAATCACTAAAGATATTGAAGAAGACGTTGCCATGAAAGAAATTTTGGATTCTTACTTAGGTTTGTAACCAACAATTAGTTATCATTGTTCATAATGCATGTAATAATCTAGCCACTAATGAAAATCTAAAAATCTGCTGCATACTTATTCTGTTCGTTACTCTTTTTGAAAAAATTAAATACATTCACACATTAAAATTCTATGACACATTTTCATAATCTTACACACAAAAATAGGAACAGTAGTGATCTTATAGACAAGTCTTTAAGGTATATGTATAATAAATAATTGCACGTCAACACACATATTATGTTAGTATGTACTATGTATTATATTAAGATTAATACTTATTGGATGTACCTATTCCAATTGTTATCAAAGACAGTCTTAATGAGCATAAGTCATTCATAGGATTACGTAGTTAATCACAGCTCGGTTGTTAGTACATTAGCTTATTTGTTAGCTTACAAATATAAAGGCAGCAAGTATTTTTAGATTGTTTAATGAAAGAATTAACAAATCTGAATTTATCAGCTCCCTAGTTTAGTTGCTGAACCTAAAATTAATTATATCAGCATTTTGGCAATTCTACTCACCTAGTGATTTTATTGTTTAAATTCTACTATGAATGTTCTAATTACTTTAATTATTTGATTTATGTCTATTATGATATTTATTTTATAATGCATTAATCATTTTTTAATTGTAACCAACAAAATAAATGTCTTAAAAAATACTTTTAATTCTATTATTCTCTTTGGTAACGTAAACTTAATGAGTAATGGCAATAGCTCTTTTTAGCTGTCTATTTTTTAAAAATACTAGTTCTTTTTAATGTAATTAAAAATTATTGAATAAAATTGAATGTATATTTTTATTTAGTGTTTAGTTATCTAACTAAAATTCACACAAGATGGAATATTTTTTTAAGTATTTTATATTTTTAATATTTATACGGTTTGCCTGAATTTTTTTTTCTTTTCTTAAAAAACAAAAATAATTTAAAGTAACAAAATTTAGTATAATGTACTATAAAAATACTACTTAAAGTAAATAAAAAGGTTTATTCAATTTTCCAGGAACAATAGAAGGAAAAATGAGTGAAATATTAGGTACATTTACTGTTGAATTGGATGGCCGTTTTAGTCAAATTAGAACTGGAGAAACAAACCTTGGAAATTGGGTGTGTGATGTTTTATTAGCAGCTACAGGAGCAGACTTGGTAATTTTGAATTCAGGAACTTTTAGATCAGATCGTATTCATCCTCCTGGAGATTTCACTTTGGGTGATCTAGTTAATGTTGTACCAATGCAAGATCCTACTATTGTCATATTGGTAACAGGTAAATAACATTTTTCACATATTGTGTATAATACTTTCATTATAATGGAATGTATATAATTGATTCTTCTTTTATTATTATGTATTTGATATATAAATAAATTATTATATTAACATATTGTGTTTAGGACAACAAATTTTGGAAGCATTGGAAAATAGTGTTTGTAAATATCCTAAAACGGAAGGACGATTCCCTCAAGTGTCTGGAATTAGTTTTGGTTTCTATCCAGAAGCAGAACCTGGCGAAAGAATTGAACCTGATTTAGTTAGAATAGGAGACGAGTATCTTGTTCCTGATCAGTCTTACAAGTTAGCTACCAAATGTTATTTACATAATGGTTGTGATGGGTATACAATGTTAAAGAACTCTCCCATTATTGTATGTTTGTATTTTATCCTGTAGTAATGGTATTTTATATTTAACTTTAACTTTAACTTTTTGTATTTAGGTAAATGATGAAGAATGTCCTGAACTAGGATTAGCTATCCAAAATCATTTTTCTGCTATACAAATGCGGCAAGGTAAATCACGCCGATTATCCAAACACAGGCAAAGCTTAGTCACACTTTCTCGAAGGTTAGTTTACTTGTGTTTCAGGTTTTTATGTGTTTATAAATATATATATTTATGTGCTAACATTTTATTAATTAAATGAACTGTAAATAGACATAGTTTGGTGAAGTCAATGGAAGGAAATGAATGGGAAGGTGGTCCGTCGCCACTTAGAAGAGGTTCCCTAACATCGCCAAGCTTATCCATCCATCATCATGGTTATTCACATTCTCCATCACCACCATCTACTCATCATTTTCACCATCATCATCACAAAATAAATAGACGTGCTAGCTTTGATGATCTAGAACAGCAAACTTGTCAACTATCACCTAAAGTTCAAAATAGAATTGTTAAACTTACTCCACAGCTTAGGCAAGAGATGTTAATTGATCGGCAACGTTTGGAAGATGAATCTGTTATACAGGAGGTTGACGAATTAAACAATTCTCCTCAAGGTAGTTTTGACCACTCATAAACTCTACAAACAGTCCCAGTAGTATTTATATTTTTAAATTATTTCTTGTTCCTTTTCAATCCAAATCATTAAGTAGGCAATTTACCATTTCCATATTATTAATCCATTCTACGCTATTCTATTATTGTTTTTAATTTTTATTTCTGACCGATGATTCATCAACCATCTAATCAAAACTATTTTCAATTGAATTAATACATTGTAAAACAATATAAAATTAAACCAGTTGGTAATTTGTGAACATTAAACTTAACATGTCCGGCCTTAAACAATGTCCATTTATTACATACAATATTTTGGAAATATTCTAGTCACGAAGACTTATAATAATTGTATTTTTTATAATATTATAGTTTATTCATATTTAATGGAATTACTTCTTTTTATTAAAATTTAAAATTTATGTAATTATTGTTATTAAATATTTTTATTTTACATTGTTTTTAACGTTACATTAAAATTGTTGACTAGGTATTAATTTATTATGTTATTACTTATTATTACTATTATTAAAATTATTGTTGAGAGTTTGTTCATTATTTTTCAAACTTTTGTTTTAATAAAAGTGTATTTAATTGCTCATAAAAATAATTTCTTATATATATTTGCAGGGTTGAGAATAGTTGAATTCATCAACCTAATATATATTTACATAAATGTTTTTGCTAAGAAAATCGAATTATTTAAAAAAATTCTGTTTATTGAAGGTTATTACTTTTTAAATTTCGATGTTAATTTCTAGATTTTATTATAATAGCAGTGAACATGAAGAAAATATAAAACAAACTCTAAATATTGAATATTTGTATTTAATTTAAGAGATAGCGGACGTGTTTGTGGTGCCGTATGAATTAAATTTTGAAAGGAATAGGGGTTTCTAGCTAAATTTAACAAGTTGACTGCCACGGTATTTTTATAGAGCTATCCTCATACGCCATGAGTACCAAATATGGTACTCACTCGGTTTGGCTCGTAGGGTTTTAGGTTTTCTGGATTATTGAGTACCAATAATGGTACTCAGTCACGAAATCACGAAAAAAACTATTAGTTATCAAGGTCAAACGGTTATCACGTGTCAAATGACGTGTGAGTACCAGGATTGGTACTCATAGCGTATGAGGATGGCTCTATAAAAATACTGTGGCCCGGGAGACAAATCATGTGAGTACCAGATAGGATACTCACGGCAGTCAACTTGTTAAACCTTGGCTTGCAAATACATGCATATATTTTGTGCTAAATAATCACACTAAAAATGTCCCTATTTACCCAAATATATGGCTATATGCCTATATCTATATTATATAAATGTAAAAATGAGAATCTTTGATTCCAATGATCTTGAGAATCACTTATCCAATAACCATTGGGTTTTTTGTAAATGATAATATATAGTTTATTATGGAGAATGTTTACGTATAGGGAGATAAAATAGGAATAAACCTGTCGTACCATCTGTGCAGTAAAATTAAATTAAATACACATTAATGTCTCGTATTTTTTTTTAAATTTTAATCCGATCAAAGTCGGGTTTTACAGCTATTAAACGGCTTGTAAGTTACAACTAGTTCGACTTGTAAGAGTATATAATATAATAGAAGCCACTTGTAACTCAAACTATTTTAGAAGGTTGAGACAATAGATTAAATCAGTTGTTTTAGGTTTCAATAAAATTAATATATTTTATTTGATTTCTCGATATTTAGGGAGTGTATATAGCTTATTTTTTCAACCCATATTGGTAACTGAAAAATGGCTCACACACTAATTTTGATTAGCTTGTGAAGAAAGAATATTTTTTTATTTATTTATAAATGGTTGTTATTGCAGGTTACATATAATTATATTCTATTTTTTTTCCTCAGCTTGTCGACCCATTAAGAGCCATCGCTGCCATCAATAAACCTCTCCATTTCATTATTTCATATGCATCGTCAAAAGACAAGTCTTTTTTTATATTTTTGATATCTTGAGCTACAACATCACCCATTGGGTACCTACTTAGTCTTCCTAATGAACGTTTTTGTTTATTTTGTTAGCTAAAACTTCTTTCATTACTTGCGTACATCCATTCTCTAAACGATTCTAGACGTTTGCTTTTATACATAATACTATAATATCAAAATACAAATAGTAAGTATAATTATGGCGTATACATTTTTTACAAATATATTTATATAAAAAAAAAAAAACAATTCTTCGGCACGGGTAATACAGCTAGTAATATACATATAAACTGTTTTACATACCTACCGCGTAAACAGATCATATTGTGTTGCCCGGCGCATTGTATAGGCAAAATAGGTACATTATCAACTGAATTGTTCAATATTGTCAATAGTTAGGTACATTATAGCTCCAGTGGTCCGCGGACCCCTAGTCCCTAGGATAACAAACATTTTTACTATAGGTACTCTAACGTTTCTAAGGCAGTGGTTCTCAACCCTTTTACATTCGTGTACCACCTATACAGTTTGAAAAATTGTCATGTGCCACTTGACTAAATAACGTTTTTTTTTTTTTTTTTGCTTATCAAAAATGTATACGTTATATTACATGTATGGAATTTTATTTTATTAGGAACTAGAAAATTATGATATAATATAAGCATTTAATGCATAAAAAGAAAATTAAATATGCACAATTATTATTTATATTATTATCGATATCAAATAAACTAAATAATATGTCATGTGAATAATGATCGAATCCATTTTTTTTATAAAGGGAGATTTGCTTAGAGCACCACCTATGAGTTTTTCACGTACCACTGGTTGAGAGACGAGTTAAGTGTATGAACAATGATTAAGTTAAAAAAAAATTTACACAAAATTAAAGTAAGTACTAAACTGAATATCATATCCATTAATTGTATGGTTTATTTAAAATCACGATTAAGGACTATACTCTTTTGTCATAGAGACTTGATATTTATAATAATTTAAAAACTACTCATTAAAAAATTATATTTAGATGAATCAAAATTTTCAAAAAAATTATTCATCTTACTGTAATTTAAAAATATTATTCCTGGACACTTGAAACTTTTAAGTAGGTACCAATATATTATATTCTATTAAAATTAATACAACCTATGCTGTATACTCAGAACTTGTATTTAGTATTATTTTGTTTTTAATTATGTTACACTAATAAAGTAAGAAGTGTCATAAGTCACAATATAGTAAATATAATCACCCAACATCCAACCAATCATGCACCCAGACACTAAACAACCCACCCACCAAATGTTGTATGTGCTGAAGCCTGAAGACATGGACCCTAGCCCCTAAGATAGCCACCACTGCCTTAATGTGTAGATCACTTGGGTCGTTGTAGGTCGTTCTTCACATTTATTGTTCTTATTTGTTCAATTCAATTTTGGGTTTTTAGGGCCGATTTTCGGTTAGCTACGGACTACGGCTACCGTATGAGAAGTCAGTATTGTTACAAAACAATAAGCAGTAGCCAGTAACCGCAGTTAGAGTTGTCTATCAGTTACCATTAAAAATATAAACCTACTTATGTATAATATTATAATACATTAATACCTTAATACTATACTATATAATTGTATTATTTATTTATTTACTATTTTTAGATTTCGTACTGTAAATATTAAAAAAAAACAGTATACTATTATAAGTACTTTGACGGAAGATTCCCGCGGGAGCGGAATTTTTTTTTGTCCAAGTCAAATAATAATAAAATATATAAACCTCAAAAATATTACCCTCCATAATTTTTGTAATATAGGTGATTTTACTCAAAGATAACTCAAAAATCATAAAAAACTACAATTATTAAAATTACCAATATCTATAACTGATGATTTATGGGCCTATGAAAAAAAATATCACTTACATAAGCATATAGGACTTTCCGCTCTGCAGGGCCCCATACATTTATTGTGTCCGGGGCTTCATGAATCCTAGTTGTGGCACTAGGTGTACCAGTACCTATGTATTATGTATACACTTTTACATAATAACTATAATAACTGTGTACGATAATATTATACTGTTACAGACTACAGTGTTAACTGCCTATTGTAGTATTGTTACGAACCGGATGAATCGGGCCCGAAATAATAATAATTTAAACATTTCCGAAATTTAACGCACACACGATATTATGCGAGCTCTGCAGTATCAATACTTCTGTAGCCTCTAGGACATATATTACAGTGGCGTGTCGAAGGTATTTTTTGGATCCTTCAAAATTGTTGGTTGGTGGGTGGTCCCACTGCCACAAAATACCAAAGGTGGGCATTAACTGGTTAAAAAGTTAATTTTTTTTTAACTTTTTAACTTAACTAGTTGATAATTTTTGTTTTTAACTTATTAACTTATTCAGTTTTAAATTTTAAATTTTTACTGTTGTAACTGTATGCATGAAATAAATACTCCGTTTAAAAGCTGGGATGGATGTACTTTGCTATGTCACATCTGTTTAAGTCAAAACTATTATCTAGGAAAAATAAAGAGAAACTATATACTACGTACCTCAGACCAGTTGTGACTTATGCATGCTGTACTTGGGCTACAACAGCAGGAGATGAGAATAAACTTAATATATTTGAAAGGAAGGTGTTAAGAAAAATCTATGGTCCCGTATATAATCCTGATACCCAAGTGTGGGAGAGAAGGTCAAACGAACAAATACAACAATTATATGGAAAAGGAAATATAGTACATGTATCATTGTTCCACACGTTAATAGTTATTTTATTTTAAGTCATTCGCGTAATCAACTAGGCATCCCTACTGATTTCGTTGACTTTTTTACGATTTTGTTTAATTCCCTTCGAATTATATACTTATAATAATCTAAGGTTTTACACAGTGTTAAATACCTTGTCTAACAAAACACTATGGTTGTTTTAGACTTAAAAAGCTTGTACCCTTCAAAAAACTTAACTTTTTTTAACTGAGATAAGTTCATTTTATTTCTATATCTTAACTTTAAACATATCTAGTTAAATTTTTTTTCTTTGTTAAGTGCAATTATTTAATGATTAACTTAACTTTCCACCGTTAATTATTTTCTGTAACTTGCCCACCATTGCAAAATACATAGCCACCTAGGCGACGACTAGGTATGTATATCGTAGAAATATCATATCAGATTATACAAATCGTTACAAATGTACGCACATTTTATAAATTGTTTATTAAAACTTTTTTGCTGAGTTGAAAATGCCGTTATAAACATCAAGGGCACCGTGGATACCTTGTATACATTTTTGCTATACTCATAAAAAATGAGTTCAACACGCCACTGGTATATAATATGTATAATATTATAAAATAGCATATGCATTATTGCATATATAAGTATGCGCGTCGGGTTTCCGTTATTCAGCTGCAGCATATTATACACATTGTTTGAGGTTGTCAACGTCCGCACATGTATTAAACACGAAACAATGAGGAGAGAGAGAAAAAAATTCTGTCATATTATGCAGCAACTCAGCATAATTAAATTTGTTCCTGTCAGCGTGAGGTCATACATGCAAACGAGCAGTTTAGAGCCACTTCCGCCGTGACAAAGACACAAAGTCAATCAAAATAAAAAATAAAATAAATATTTGAAACGAAATTTTAGTCATCGTGTTATGGTTTTCAAGTCAAAAATAACAACCACAATATTGCTTGTTTTCATTCTAAACTTTTTCAAAATTTGATAAAATACTGGGGCCACATTTTCAATACGGCAGATCTACATTTTGGTTAACTACAGTCCACATTATAGAATCGACGTGTTATTAGTTTTTTTTATTAAAAATATGCAATATACAATAATATAAAAATATACAATATTATGGAACAACATTATATACGTCATAATGGAACAAAATTAATGATTTCAATAGCAAAATATTTAACACATATTTTAAATAAATTCAACATTCACTACGTCAGGGTAATTAATTAAATTGATAAAAAGGTAAAACAATATAAAACAAAGGATAATACAAAGAATACACATAGGGTGAACACTGCTGCAGGATAAACATAATAATTATGAGAAACAAAAATTTTTCTTCAGTCAAACCTTAACTAATAATTGCTGGTCGTCCCGAAGAGACAGGCCAGCTCAAAGCTATTTCGTATCCTTGGACGGTACTACGCTGCACCAGCAACATAACATCCTACCGACTTTAAGGAGTCTTCTCCCTAATGCCGATAGGGTCGGCCTACGACGTCGAACAGCTGTTTTTGCTTCTGGCCGATCATCTTCAACATTAATTTCGTCGATCACAATAATATCGTCATTGGTTTGTCGTAGACAAATCACTGCAGGCGGCACTGCATTTTGGATATCCAGAATTACAATATCTGCAGTCTGCACACAGTCCGTGGACGTCTGTTGTAAGTCCGATACGAGTTCTACAGTGGTCGGCTGCCGGAAAACTGCCGTACTATGGTCCGTTATCGCAACGTTTCCAAAAGGGCTTTCTCCGATTACATCTGGAGTGATACGTCGAGGAAAATGCACAAGTATGACGTCATGGTTCAACGATCTGCGCATGGCCGCCGCACGCAGAGCTTTGGCCAGTACTTCTGACAACCCGAGTGTTGCAAACTTCGCGTTATGATTAAGTCTCTTTGCTACTCGCAGGTGCAGAACTGGTTGTCTTTTTGACTTTACGAGATCACTCTGTAAACAGTCCGTGGACAGCTGTTGTATTACTTTAGCGTCTTCACCTCTCAACTTCCAGATGTCTGTATTATTAGATTCCGTCACGCTCATTTGTCTTGGCGTCATGTTCGAATTCCTGAGCATAGCCGCAGAATGTACAGTGTTAGCCACCAGGTCTAGAAATTCGAACTGATCCGTCGTTAACTTAAAGATATTTTGTGATTCTTCATCAGTCTCAACAATATTGTACGAACCCGAAGTCGCAGTTGTGTTATTTGGTAGACGATCCATTATTATGTTGAAAATAGTCAGCTTTACACAATAACACGAGAGAGTCAAATGACGATTTATCTGAAATTAAACTGTTTAGACAATATTAAATAACATATTATTATCGAATTGCTTGGCAACAAAATATAATGTAATAAACGGCCAAAACGACTCTATGTAATGTTTTTGAAGTGTCTATGGGTACTGCAGCTTATGATTACAATAATTATGAATAATCATAATATAGTGAAAATACAATAATATTATAATATTAAAATTTAATTATATTATATTATATTTGAAAGAAATTTAACAATGCACTTTGAATAATTGTGTAGGCATAATAAATGTTACATTAAAATTTAAAAAATTCAAAAAATTCCATTAATTGGATTATTAATTAGAATATAGGTACCACAGTTTCCAACTTCTACTACAACATTACGTTATATTATGTTTTTAATTATAAAAATGCCTAAAAATAAAACGTAAATCCCAAAATAATATGAAATTATTAAAACAAACTTACGCTGAAACATTGACTCTCCCGGTGAAACCTAGCTAGAGTGCATCATCAACAATGCAAACAACCAGTACGCGTGACGCCACCGAAGAAACAGCTGCTATCTTCATCTCATTCCGAACTATAACTTGAAAGTATCGAAATATTTTATGAAAATTACCTGAACATAACGAAATGTGCGAATTCGTGTTAAAACTTACATAATAATATATACGGCTCAACGAACTATCTGACCATATTGATGGCTTATTATTTTTTTTTTCACTAAAATTATTAGAATTGTTAATCGTCGCAGACGAATGTCGACAATTGGCGATTGCCATAGATGATATAAAATATATTTTTTAATATGATAAATCCATAGAACTTCTACACTCAGCACATAATTTACATAATTTACAAAATAATTTTCTCATGACTATAAATAACGCAAAAAGAGTTAAAATAGTTTGAAAATTTTACCATGTATGGAAAATTCAAGTATAAATATTTTTTACTTTTTTTGTTACAGGTGGAAAAATGTATGTAAGTTCTTCTATTTAACTTACCCTACCAATAATTATAATATCACTATATAAAATAATTAAAAGTGATAATTTGAAGACAATTTCTTAAAACCCTAGAATATTTTTTTAATTTAGTGTCTAAACCATATAGTTTAGCACCCAAGCAAATTTTTCAATTTTTTTTTTGAAAATCTATGATTTGCAACCAGTTATAAGATTTATGATGCAAAAATTAATTCATGGAAATCATTAGTTGTTATCGCATAACTTTACGAAGTTCACGATTTTCGGTGTTTTACGCACCCGTACAACGCTTACAGTTTACCTAGCTTAAGTAGGTATAACAAATAACAATTTTTTTAACCTAGTTAAATCAACGTCTTCAGAATGATGGTGCAAAAATAATTCATAACAAGTTTTACATAACAAGTCGAGGGATGTTTTTAATTATAATTGTCCGAGCGAGTACAGCGTGCAAGTGAATACGCCGGGTAGGTATTTATGAGATATCCAAAAATTTCAATTAGCTATAACTTTAAAATAGACTTCACTATCATTTTCAATTAAAAACTAATGATTTTCGGCAATTAATTTTTGCAATATCGTTCTCAATTCGTTGTAACTTCATGGGTCTAGAATGAAAAGGTTCTAAATCTTTTTTATGAAATTGTCCAGGGAGCAATTCTAAGGTTTGAGTTAAAATATTTTATTCCTTGAAATCATTTTGTTTAAATTAAAGTTCTAAGGCATGTAGCAACTTGTATAGTTTAATTCACATCATTTTAATAATTAATAATAATTTGCTGTATTGGTTGGTATTAAAATTAATAAAATTAAAATTATAAATTGTTTCTACAATTAGAACCTATTTATCCTAAAATAAAAAAAAAATACATTCAATTAGAACTTTTTCATTCTTAACTGTTATTTGTATTATTGTTAGTTGAATCATTTTCAGAATAATGCTTTCTCATTGCTACCAACCTTCTAACACAAAACGATGTAATAATAATATTATGAAACATCGAAATCTGTATATCGATCGTAAAATTCTGTGGAATAGGTATGAATAAAATAAATGCAATTAATAATTACTAATAATTATTCGGTACTGCTTAGTATAATATTTATTAATTTATACTATTTTATAGATTGTACCTAATGATTGTATTATTTACTTATAGAAGTAAGTCTGAAGAGAAAATGTAGTACATTTTGATCTTTAGTTGTATCTAATATTACAATTTCATTGACCCTTTCACAAAAAATGAAACCAAAAATAATAATCCTTTAAAATTATGTACTTATTCATATTTTTAATTATTCACTCGGTTACTAGTAAATGTTTTGAACTTAAAAAAAAAATGCATTTGTGTGAAACTGTGAAAGACTAAAATTGCGTATAAAGCATCGGCCAAAGCAACAACATACATTTGTATTGCTAAAATATCTAGTATATTTTAGTTTAAGATTATGGTAGACAATAGGTAACAAAATAAATAAGATAAAAACAATTTGAAACATAATTTATATAATTGCACTTTACCACAAACAATAAAATAACTACAGCGCTGTAAATAAAAATGTTTAACCCTCAATTATTGAAACCATAAAATTACAACATAATTATTCAGTTGTTAGGTTAGGTTAGGAAACAAAATTTCAGAAAGTGAATCTTGATTAAAGCGTAAATAACAAATTTGAAAAAATGGTATTTGGCTAAAGTTATATAGGTAGTTTTGACACCTTATTAAAGTCTTTAAACTTATTTAGAGACATCTGTAAGACCATAAATGTTTTTTTGAGTTGACTTTTACTAAAGATCTAACAAATGACAATGGTGACCAAATATCTATTTTTTTTTATATGTTTCTCATTCTGTGAATATGCATTATCCACTTCTTGGATACACAAATGGCCTGGAACTGAATACTTCATTGTAACTGATTTTGTTTTGGGATTTTTCAACATAAACCCAATAATGGCCGTTGACATTATCTTATTTCAGTTTTGTGGCACACAGCTATCGGACCATGTAACAATATTTAGTATATCCAAATTATTATCAACAATTTGTTGTAATATGTTAATAAACGCACTTGCAAGGTCATTACCCGATCTACCAACAATTGTTTCATTTCAAATAGCATAAAATATAGTATTGGAAGTAGACAAATGAGCTGTGAGGTTATAAAAATTTAATTTTTTTTTATAAAAGGCTGGGCCGACATTTGTTTTTGGAATTGTGATTACATTTTGAAAGTTAAAACAAACAACTATATTTTCTTGATCACATCTATTTTTGTCTTCATCTCCATAAAGTCTCCATTTTGTCTTTCCATTTTCATAGTATCTTTTTTAAGTATATGTTCTTCATACTGACATTGTTTATAACTTGATAATTTAAATTCCTCACATGTAGCACATAAATCATTTTTAGGAAGGAAAAATCCATAGTTGAAATTAAAATTAAATAATGATCTATTCAGGTGAGCTTTTACCGGCGTTCTAGGGTTCTAATCTATAAAGCATTTATTTGTATATAGATTGTACATTTTTGATAGGTATGTGCAACTCAGAATCTAAATATTGCTTTTTTTGTATTATGTCGGCAATAATGTGATTCAACAGTAGAGAAACTAGATATATGGTCTATGGCATATTGTTTGTCCTCTGCTTTAATATGACTAGTTGTATTCTTGTCTCGCTTTTCATCAGGCGGAGTTAATGATAGTGGGTTCATTGATGAATGACAATTATAAATAACCTTTTGGCTAATATATAATGTGTTTAAGAAAAATTTTTTGCAGACTCTAATCAATAATGTATCAGTTTTGTAGAAATTATACTGGTAAAATTTTGTCCTTTGATTTATTTTTACTTTTTGAAGTAATTAAGGATTTATAATTAAGTATAAATAAAATTTTATCATTTCTGCTGACACTGTAGTAGATACATGTTCAAGTCCTTTTTCAGTCAAATCATTATAGATTGATTGTTTCCAATTTTTGGGATTTCTTTGTTTTTTTCTGGTAAACTTATTATCTATTTTGATTGGTGCCTTTTCTGATGGTGATTCTTCACAAGATGATTATTCAACTAATCTAAAACATGACAAATTATTTTAATTTTGTGATTAAATTACATTTTGGTGTATTTACTATCTTATATTATAATTACTAAAAGACATAGATTTTTAAATGTAATTTGGGTATTCTTAGGTATAGCATGCACTCTGTGCAACATGTTTGCATTTATGCAATACACTTTAAGTCTATTTCCATAAGGTTAATATAAAAATTAATAAAATAGTAAAACATAGTACAATATTATAACATAATATACAAAAATAAATTGTTCAGTGTAAATTAGTATTATATATTTAGTACATTGAATGTATAAACATAAAACATTAAGGTATTTCTAGTTCCTAATCCGTTATTATTTTGTTATTAATACATGCAGACTTTCAATTATTATATATTTATCTGATACTAATATTAAGAAATGTTTTTATTTTGTGTATCTCATATTGTCATTATCATATTGAAGTATACTTCTTATAAAAACATAACAAAAAACACATAATACATGATTTTATAGCAAAAATTATAGCTAGGCACTGGTAGAATTATTTTAGCTTAAATTGGAACTATATTTAATTAAAATAAATTATTACTGTAGTGTAACATTACCTTGACATGTTTGTTGAATTTTCATCAATTAAACCATACGAGATGTGAGTATGTACTTTCTGAGGTGACTTTTAGAGTCCATCCAATCTTGTAACTCATTAATACTTGAAATATCATTTTGTGAATCTCTAGAGTCTTGAAGTAAACTAGGAATAAAAAAACAAAACAATTTTTAAGCATAGTTTAACTATATAAAGGTGCTCTGCTGTACAGTAGTTTACACGTGGGTCACGGTATAATCGATGGTATTAAATTTGAATTCAATGATATAATATCATTGTATAAGAAAAACGATTCTGAGCAGAGACGGTATGCCAGTCTAGGTTTAAGACATATATTATATACATAACTATGGTATTTTAAAAAATATTGACCTATAATAGGTACCTATAATAAATTAAAAATTAATCATATCACAATATCCAATAAGTACTGATAATGCGTTATACATCAACAAAAAACCGTGATACTATCATAGATACATAATAGTACACTTTAGAAGTTTCAAGTAGGTACCCACGAATAATATTATGCAATCACAACAAAATAACTAAATGCTAGGTTTTTTAATATGGAATTTCATCCAAAAATGAACTTAAAATGACTATAAAAATAAACTGTGCTTGTGTATTTTTAATATTTTTCAACTGCTATTGTAACGATATATCAGGAGCATTGTATTAAAATTTTACACTTTTTGACCCAACAGATAAAACTTCATTGATATTCATAGAAAAAAAATGTAAAAAAAATTGAAAACTGACAATGCCCATAAACAGCTCAAAAAGTGTCAAGATATTTTGAACATTTTATCAAGTATAAGAATTGATAATATAAACATTCAGTGAAATTGTCATGTATCTACAGTTATTCGTTTTTCAAGTATAACAAAATAAAAAAATTGTTACATGAGAAATCGAGTGAATAACACATTTTGTAAAAATATGAATTTAAAATGCTCATAAAAATTTAATTTCAACTTCCGGTAGCCATTTTTTTTTTTTATAAAAGTAGAGAATCTTATAGGGAATCTTTAATTACATTGAAAAATCTTAGATTTAAAAAGAAAAATTTTTATGAATTCTTAACTCAAAAGAATTTGCTAATTTTTGTGATTTTTCCATATTTTGTCAATTTTTGAACTTTAAATGCTTATGAAAAAAATCTGTGACAAACGATTTTTAATATTTTTCATCTGTCCTTGAAACAATATAGTAGGAGCCTTGTATTAAATTTTCAAGTATTTTTACTCAACAAATAAAGTTTTATTGACATTCATAGAAAAAAAACTAATAAAATGGGAAACTGCAAATGTCCGTAAACAGTTAAAAACATATTAATTTTTTTAAATTTTATCATGTATAGAAAATGCAAATATAAACAAGCAGTGAAAATTTCATGTATATACGTTCATTTGTTTTAGAGTTACACCAAAAACCAAAATTTTGGGTAAAAAATCCTGTTTTTCCTTAATTTTTATGTTGTTTTTTCCGGCACATAACTATTGGGAGTTTTAAAATTTGACCTCCCGAATGCACCAACTAGATTCAGTTTTCCATCGAACAAGACACTGTTGAAGAAAATCGAAGCAGTTTTACGGCCTAAAACCGTGATGACAGACACAAAAATGAATAAATAATAAAAAATAAAAAAACACACATCAATGTAAAATCAATACATTCATCGTTCCAGAAATATTGAAATGTATACTGCCGTTAAAATGATGACAAAATATACCAATGTTGATGAGACTTATTATAAATAATATGAGGCAAGTAAACAATTGTGTGTAAAATGACTTGTCAAAAAGGAAATAATGGAAATAATTGGACATGTACATTTTCAAAATTGTTTAGAGCAAAGTTGAAAACAGATACGTGATCTTCAAATAAATGAAAATATTAAGAGAACGTAACACGGGCATTTGTTTTTTCTGTCTTACAAGAGAGTAACATAGGAAATTTAAGCTCAGCATAAAACATGCTTTTCACAGCTTAAACACAGCTTTTCTAGTTTAAAAATTAGAATGAATCGACCTATTATGAAACATGATTTTTAGTTATGAGCTTTTTTAATTAACGCTATATTTATACGTACAAATGACTGTGAAACTAATTAAACTAACTTACTAATTAAATGTACATAATTTAATGACATTCCTGTGTTTAGTAAAATTATAGCAGGTCTCAGAAGTATACACTATTATTTCACCCACCTACCCACCCAACTTTCAAGGCAGTTATTAAACTGAACTAGAAATCAAAATTGAAAAAGGTTTTAATTTGTAAAATATTTTGATAATTATATTGCAACAAATATTTCATCAGTCATTACTATAATATTGTTATTTCATAAATAAAAATAAGTGTATTAACTTACAGGCAAAGGTTTTAATTGAGAAAATATTTGTTCACAATAATTATTTTCAAGCTTGGCTCTTTGATCTATTTCATGTTTTAGTGCCATTTTGGTTAAGGGGCCTGCACGCGACCTGTTTTTTTGCTCAAAAACATGCCTTACAGGAAAAACTCTCACGCCTCGTAGATTGGTCCGATTTCCGTAATTTTTTTTTTGTTAGATAGAGGAAGACTTCTTACAGGGCGCATTGGACTTGGATTTTCAACATTATTTTTCTAAGTCTTATGTTACAAGTTTGAATTTATTCAATTTTTACAACTTTTTAGTTTTTGTATTTTTTTTTGTTTTTAGCGACGTAATCAAAAATCGAAGTCCAATGCGCCCTGTAAAAAATATTCCTCTATCTAACAAAAAAAAAATTACGGAAATCGGACCAATCTACGAGGTGTGAGAGTTTTTCCTGTAAACTGTGTTTTGACCGATATAATACACCCTATCAACCCCCCCTAAATAGGTATTGGGTAGTAGATTAGTGGAAAAGTCTTATAATTGAGGTGGCAACTAAAATATAAAATTTAATTTTCAAATTTTATAGAATTGCGGAAAATTTGAAAAATCGCGAGCAGGCCCCTTAACTTTAATTTGTTAAGTAAGAATGGAGATTCTTGGCATGGTTTATTACTATCATTTCCAGTACCGGTCACTGAAAAGAAAAAATATAGAATTATTATGCAACTCAAATTTAAGAACTATATTTTAATTACAGCTTAAAGTATAGGTAAATAACTTGTATATACCCTCAATAAGAATTTTTTTGAGAAATGTTTAAGTTTATTTGATAATTCTCCTTTTTCTGTTTCTAGTAAATCAATATCTGCTTGCAAATGGTCCTTCGTTTCTTCTTATTCTTTTGACTTTCTTTTTACTTGCTGTTGTGTTTCATCCAATTAATATAAAACAAACATTTTCTAATAAATAATATATTTTTAACTATTTTTCCATATAATAAATATTTTAATTTATAGTTAACCTTGAAGTCAAGCATTTCTGGTATTGATGACCGAACTTCATCTTTTTATGCAGATTCTCTCATTAATTGAGTTTGTAGATCTTGATTTTGTTCACTTAGTTCATTAACCAGACCTTTAAATTTTACAAAAACCAAATTCAGATCAGCTAAACTTTCCAATGCTTGTCCTTTTCCTTTGACACACTTTAAAATAAATATGACTTAGGTATGAATAAAAATTAAATGTTTGCTATTAATACTATTTAAAACCTCTCTAATATTAGCATTTGCCATATCTAATTCTTTACGTAATTGCATTTCCAACTCGGTACTATCTTCTTGGAGTCGATCATTAATATCTTGTATCGCTTCTAGATCAGTCACTGCTTTCTCTAATTCTACCACTTTATCTTCCAAATTCAATTTTTGTTAACCCAGAAGCCCTACTAATTCCTCTGCTCCTAAAGCTGCATCAACCTAAAATATAATAATATATTAATACTTGGAAACTATCTATTTAAAAATGAATATAAAACCTGTTCATGCAAATCATTAACTTTAGATGTTAGTTCTTCATTAGACTTTTGTAAATTTCTCTTTGTAAGTTTTGTGTTTGATGTTTCTCGTGGGCGGATAAGTCTCGTAATCTAAAGTTTCAATAAGTGTCAACTAAATAGGAATCAATCAATTTTAAACAACAACAATAATATAAAAGCATCTTATACCTGAAAAGTGTATCTCTAAGACGTAAATTTTGTTGTTCAAGTTGCTTAACTTTGAAAGAATTGGCACCATCTCCCCCCTCTTCACATACATTTCCTTTCTCAAACACAGCCTTTAAGAGTTCTAAATCTACTGTTAATTTCTCAATACACTCTTTTGCTTGGTCTAATTCTAGTTGAAGTGTTTCTGCTTTCACTTCAGCCATTTCTTAAGTCTCCGCCATTTCATTATACTCGTCTTTTTCTTCTAATGCATCTTGTTTCTCCATTTTAACTTTTTCTAATTCTTTTTTTAATGCTCAATGAGATTCAATAATTTTAATTTTAAATTCTGCAGCTTGATCCAGTTGCAATTTCATCATATCAATATCATTTCAGGCAGTACAAAAATGCATTTAAAGAATTTTAATATTTAATGCTTACCCCGATGCGGCGATTCAAAAACAGATTTTTGAGATACAGTAGGTGACATGGAATGCAAAAGAATCAGTATGTACCGAGCTACAAAATAAAAAAATTATATTTATAAACCGATATCAACATTTTTATGAAATTCTACATTTATACAATATACTTTACATGTATTTCCAAAGCCTTAGTCTTTAAAAATTTTAGTCAGTTTTGATATTTGATCCCATCCAAAACAAGTATTGCACAAGATGAGAGATCAAATACAGATCCAATTGTCATAACAATCAGATCAATAGTGACGAGTTCTAAAATATACTGAAGTCCAAACTAGTTATGTGTTTCTTTGCAATTTAAATATGTTGAGGCCCTTTGTGTTATTGAAATTGAGGTTGTTTCTCAGCAAAATTATATTGCCTAAAAAATTAAAACTTTGTTAAAAATATGTCAGTGCACCATTTGTTTCTCTCTTTGAATAACGAGCAACATGCAAGTGTGAGTATAGTAGATCCAGTTTTGTACTGTTAGCTTTAATATTAGAGTTATATGACATAATATTATAATCAAACTTAAAAGCAAATATATTTTTCAAGGTACCTTATAGAGAAGCACTAAGCATTAATTTGTATTTTTATTTTTAAAACAAGTTATGAATATTTTAAAATTGTAAGATATAATTATTTATTTATTAATTTATTTTGACTAAATGGACTGAGCCCTTTCGATATACAAATTTATGTCCACGCACACAATTAGATATTATACAATGTGTCCCGTGAACAGGTGGGTACGTTAGTTAGTAAAATAGCTTTAAAATAAAAACCTATAAACAATATTCTCACCTTTAAGTTTCATAACTCGCTCTAATATGGTATGTATATAATTATCTTCAAGAATGTCAACGTCTGAAAATTGTCAACACATTGGCTCAACTCAATAGTTTCTTGTATGTGGTACATCATATATTTCAGATTTTACCTCTTAGATGATTTACTAGTCGTGCTCAGCGTGGTACCAGTGTTGCTGTAAATTATTAAAATGTATTTTATATTGTTTATTTTACTCCTCCAAACAGACAGGAGGTTTGGATTATGTTTTGTGACAGCCTCTGGCCATAATAATATCTACTATATACTGATTGTGAAATGATTACCGCAGATTCTGCTCCAGATAGATATTGGGTAAACATTTGATTTGAAAATTTATTTCCTTCTATTTTCATTTTTTGTAAATCTATATTTGTGAACAAATTAGACTGGTGCCAGTCAGTATTATTAAGAAATATAATCAGTACAACTAGAAAATAATACTTACAAATGAAAATTAAGGTAATGTGGCGAGGCGATACTTTGGATGTCTTACTAAAAAGAATACACTTATGCATGGCAACTTTTTACTAAAACGTATGAATACAACACTGTACGAATGTATAGTAGTCTGTATTTACTATTTCTGTTCAAATTTCAAATACCTAATCCAATGATTCAAATGATTCAAATGATTCAATTTAAGTCGGCGAACAATAAAATTATCTTAGAATTCTTAGATCATAAACAATGGATGGAGCTTTTTATCAAAATTAATTTAATCGCTATGTGTGTATTTTTCATATACCGAGCTGTGTCCAACATAACCCCCCACTACCCATTTAATTTCAAGGTACAACGAGTTATTGCGCATGCGTTGCGCCTATGCTGCTTTACATTCCATCCCCACCACCCATTTGATTTCAAGGTACGAGTTATTACGCATGCGTTTCGCCAACAATCACTATAAAATAACTAATAAGTGGGGGGTTATGTTGGACACAGCAAATGATCTAAGACTAAAGTAGCTCACTAGCTCCATCAAATCATTTCAAATATTGAAAATCGAGTGTTATACGTCACCCGGTATAACTCTTCTTACATTTTAATCAGCCATAAATAAACTACTTGAATTTGATTTACACTTACTGAGTTGCAATCTAAGAAAGTAAAAAATAAAAAACCATTCAACTTGTCTAAATTATATTCAAATATGTTATTAATTTTTTTTTATGTGGTCTGGTTCTCAAATATCTGATTTCAGCATTCTTTTAGGGAATTGTGGATCAATAATTTCGGGTAATAAAGACTTCATATAAAACCTTAAAGTATAAAATATAATATGTTAATAAAATAGATAAAATATAATATAAATATATTATAGGTAAAATAGATAAATCATGATTCACTAGTAACCGTGTATTCGTGTGAAAGATTATCTAATTACTCAGAGTGTACAAATTATTAAAAAAAAAAGGACTCACGTTTGTAGCGGTTCAGACATTTTAGAATCCCAAAATGATTGATCAAAGTATATTTCTTCTATACTGATCCATTTGGCAGTGTATATCACAAAAAAGCATTTTTTTCTTTTAGTAGCGTGTAATTGTCCCATTATTTGGTAGTAATATACGTTTTCTTTTTTCAATTTAATTTCTTGCCCTTCAACTTTGCAATATTGTAGCTAAAAATAAAATCAAAATCAAAATTACATTCACACTTCACACAACATAATGTTACGAAGGCTAAAAATCTTCAAATCTAACGATATTTAACCGTATATCTTATACAACTAAATACAAATGTACCTACTAAGTAATTGTCGACAAAATATCGCAAGAGAAATATAATCGCGAAACCAATATATTGCATGTCGTATGAGAAAAATATCTTCAGTATAAAATATAGTAGCAATTTAATTATAACATAATATTTTGGTCACGATATTTTACCGGCAATATTTTGTTGGTATATACCACTAAAATTATAATTATTAAATATAATTTAATACCTACTTACAAGTTTACTGTTCACTACTTTAATGGCATCGTTTGAATCACAAGCAGAATATGGACATTTTATTTCCGATAAATAATGTTCACCAATAAGACCATCTATAAAATAAGTTCAGCAGTCTCCCTATATTGAGGGTAATTATTCAGGTTTATATATTTATTATATTTTTAGACTTTTAATTTATATATATTATATATATTTTTAATTTGTGATTTAATATTAAAAAAATTAAAATATCAAAAATCGAGTGTTATACGTCACCCGATATAACTCTCCTCTACAACTTTTAATTAAGGTATTTTTCTCTAAAACCATTCAGTAGTTATATACTTACTAGTTATTACCATTTCAGTTTATTACATTCTGATTATTTACATTTTCTAATTTAAGAAAAAAATATAAGCAATTATATCAACAATTTTATTCAAATTATATTCTCAAAATTGAAAACAATATTAATCTTAATATGAAATCTTTTTGGAAATATATACAATCTTTAAAAAAAAACAAAATCAATATTCCTACATCAGTCTTCTTTGATGATTTATCTGCTAATAATTTAAATGATATTACAAATTTATTTTCTAAATATTTTTCTTCTGTTTATTCTAAAAGTAATGTACCTAACAATTTTGATCAAATATCCGATATTATTAGTAATGATCTTAATTTAAATTCTATATCTATATCTGAAGATGATATAATTGAGCATCGAACATCACTTAATGAAAAAACTAGTACTGGTCTTGATTGTTTACCTCCTATTTTATTAAAAAAATGTTGTTTGGTCTTTGCTAAATCTATAAATCACATATTTAATTTATCTTTGAACACAGGTATTTTTCCACTTATTTGGAAAAATCTTTTATCACTCCCATTTACAAATTTGGCGACAGAAATAATGTAAGAAATTATCGACCAATTACCAAATTCTCGATTCTTCCTAAGATGTTTGAGGCCATTATATCAAAAAAACTATCAAATTAATTAACCAATTATATTAGTCCCTCTCAACATGGATTTTTAGCTAAACATTCAATTTTTACTAATTTAATAACATACCATAATTAGTAATTACTTAATAACATCAATAAATGAAGGTTATCAAGTAGATTCTATATATACTGATTTTGAAAAAGCTTTCGATAAAGTAGACCATTTATTATTATATCATAAATTAGAGTTGTTTGGAATAGGAGGTAATTTCCTTAAATGGTTGTTCTCTTTTCTTATTGATAGAACTCAGGCTGTTAAAATATAATTTTCTATCTCGACTGATTATCCTACCTCATCAGGCGTCCCACAATGGTCTCACTTGGGGCCTTTATTATTTTTGATATTTATAAATGATTTAACATTAGTTCTCGAACCGTCTACTAAAATTCTCCTTTTTGCTGAGGATGCGAAAATATTTTGTAAAATCAAATCGGTTGATGATCAACATAGGTTACAAACCAATTTAAATAAACTTTACCTTTGGAGTGAAAAAAATCATCTTCCTCTTAATATAAATAAATTTCAAGTAATATCCTTCACTCTTAAAATTAATTCCTTTAGTTTTCAAAATAAAATCAATGATTTTCCACTTACAAATATAAACTCCATTAAAGATTTTGGAATATATTTCGAAAAAAATCTTAACTTTAAAACTAGCCATAAAGTAATGGTTAATAAATCATATAAGATGCTTGGCTTCATTAACAGAAATACGAATGATTTTAAAAATATTACTTGCCTAAAAACTCTTTATTACTCATTAGTTAGATCGGTTCTTGAATTTGGTTCACTTTTCTGGTCAAGTGACTACTCAACAAATAGTACTGATTTAGATATGTCCAATTTAAGTTTTTAAAAAGAATACCCCATATCATAGGTTATACTTTATCACATTGCTCGGTTAGACACCTTCAAGATTTTATAGGGGTTCATCATCTTGAAGTAAGACAAAATTTAGCGGACATAATATTCATTTTTGACATTCTGAACGGTTTTGTTATTTGTCTTGAGATCTTAGCCCTAATAAATTTCCGTATTCCTCGTAAAAACACCCGTAACTTAGATTTGTTTAAAATCCCATTCTACAAAACAAACATTGGTACTAACTCATTCCTCCCTAGAGCCCTTTTTTTAGCCAATATTATCTCTGCCACACTTGATTTTTTTAATATGTCTCGTTATACCTTCAAAGCTAATAGGTACGTTAATTATACTTAATAATAATAATTTAAATAGATGAATCATTTCTAATCTTGGATCGATTTTTATACTGTATTAATATTTTTACTTACTGTTCATTTACCTATTACTTTTGTTGTTGTTTTAATTATTATTAATGTTTTGGAAAACTATCCTAATTATTTTTACTTTGTTCTATTCTGTTTTATATTTTCATGAAATTTCTCTTTAGTCTGTTGTATTATTGTACTTGTACATTTTTATCTTTTCTGTTAAAGGACTTATCGTCCATTGAATATATATATAAATAAATAAATAAATAAATATCAGTTGAAAAATATTAAAAATACATAGGCACAGTTTTTTTTTATAAACATTTAAAGATCGAATTTTGACAAAATTTATCAAACTTAAAATTGAATAATTATTTTGTAGTTAAAAATTTATAAAATGTTCAACTTTTATATCTAAGGATTGAAAAATTAAAACAAGATTCTACGTAAGTAGTTAATTCTGTTACCAAAAAATCTAAAAAATACATACTCACAGTTTATTTTTATAGAAATTTTAAGTTCAAATTTGGATGAAATTACATAAAGAAAACCTAGAATAACTATTTTAGTTATTTCGTTGTGATTGTATAATATTATTTGTGGGTACTTGAAATTTCTGAAGTACACTATTATATATCTATAATAGGTCAATTTTTTTTAATACCATAGATAAGTACCTATACAATGTGCCTTATACCTAGACTTATATACCGTCTCCGCTCAGAATCGTTTTTCTTATACAATGATATTACATCATTGAATTCAAATTTAATATCATCCATTATACAGTGACCTACATGTAGGTAACCTACTGTACAGCAGAACACCTTTTTTTACTGTTAACTTCATTCCAACACCATGATGACGATGAGTAAATATATATTTATATAATTATGATATTTTGACAAGTTAAAATAATATACTATGACATATTTATTATTTATTGAACTTAATATAATATATTAAAAATATTATTTTTATTTATATTAAAAAATATTGACTTTTTTGCTACCCTTCAATGTTATTACTTATTTCTAAAGCCAAATGCATGTCAGCATGCTCCTTTTGCATTACTCTTGAAATACCTGTTCTAAGCATATAGACCTATAAACTACCTTAGTTTATAGGCCTATAATTTTAAGTATGGATGAATTTAAAGCAATGATGAATTAATAATTGTTAAAAATTTAAATTAAGTCTCTAGGTAGCACAATTATTTTTGGAGTTGCAACTAATTAGTAAATAATTAAAATCAATTTCAAACAAGTTAAACATATTATTATCAATTTTTATCCCAAATTTTGGAAAAACTATTGAGAATTTCGGAAAATTTCCTCTAGAGGACCCATAGCCAACCTCAAATAAGTTCAAATTATTCAATCGAAGATTCAGTATTTATAAATGCACTACCTTAGTAGGTATACTTTCAAACTTGAAAGTTGAAATAGTCAATCGATTATTATTTACTATTTAATAATTCCCGCCTTTTTTGCATCCTATTGCTGTATTTTATAACGGTTTTTTCGAGCGTTTTTTCCAATTTCCCACCAGATTCAACTTCTTGCTTGATGCACAAGCGAGTAGCAACGACCATAGATAAGTATATATAACGCAACGACTAACGAGTGTCTACTCGCTTAACCGCTCTCGAACACGAAGGTGCTTTGGCATTCTGACTCTGCACGACTGCTCATTTTTTTCGAATATTTCGATCTTGTGTCGTGAATTTTGTTTGCTCGTCTTAACCATACGCCGCTTGTTGATCGTGCTGTTTGAACCTAACCGTAGGTCATACTGCCGATGTTATTCGTGCTGTCGCACGTCGTCTTTTAAAACCCTGACCATAGGTCACACCTACTGCCGATCTTATTCGTGCTGTCGCACGTTGTCCTTTAAAACGTTGACCATAGGTCGTACCCACATTGTATTCGTGCTGTCGCTCGTTTTGGTTATAGACTTATAGTGTATTGTGCATTAGTGTGTGTCTCAGCTCGACCTTAAACTTTAAAGTTGTTGTTTTTTTTTACTTTGCTCATCGACCCAGAAACATGACGAACATCGAGGAAGAAGTCAGTCATTTGTTAGACCATGATTATTTTATTTCCGTCCAGTTGTTTACGAGAACAACCCTATTGAAGAACTCACGAATGAAGATGAAGAAGAACGAGTACTCGAAGATGAAGAAATACTATAGGTTAGGTTAGGTTAGAAGATGAAGAAGAAGATCCTGTAGAAAACATAGTACCAGTAACCTACAGACTGATTCCAGGAATTCATCATGGTTCAAGAGTTTATGTGGATAATTTAGGTTTTAAGTACTATAAGCGCGAAGCCACAGCCAACCGCATATACTTGGTATGTGAGCGGCAAAAAAGTAGGCTTCCTCAGTATTGTCCTTGTACAGCATCAGTGAGTACACAAGTTAGGATAAGAATTCGGAATCGACCATAGACCTGCAGATATAAATTTACACGTACCTTTCCTAAGAGAAGCAATTGGTGCTAGGGACATTGTTTTTCAATATAGGTAACTAATTATTTTATATTTATTATTAGTATTCAAATGCCTACTTGATTTGAAATGTTCAATGACTAGATCAAACTTGCAATTACCTACTGGTATTTTAAAACTTTTTAAAATAAATACATTTTGTTGAAATGTGTTTAAATCAGTATTCTATCCATATTTGGAGAATTAATTAATAAAACTGAATTCATGAATTAAATATGAAGTTAAACTAGTCCTTAACTGTTAAATAACTAAACTGGTTACCTTATATTATTATGGGTAGTATGAATCTTTGTTAAATACTTATATACAATGAGTACCTAATTACCTTAACATCAACTTCTTCAATATTGGTCATAAATTTGTATCGACTATGGACTTGATGTCTTCAAGATTCAACGCAGTACCGCTTAAATATCAAATGTAGACTTTAAAAAAAGTACCATATTGATCTATAAATCTATAATATTTTGTTATTCTGTAATCCGTGTCAGGTGCCATACTATGACACTGGCTAGAGCACAACTAAATAAATTGGGTCCCATGAGTAAGGATTTAAATTCTGCCCAGGGGTGTACCCAGGAATTTTTAAAGGGGGGAGGGTCCGAATTGTTTTGACATGTAAAAAGTATTTAATAAGTGATTTGCACCTTAAGAATTTTAAATTTTGTTAATCACTGGGGGGGAGGGGGGTACAGACCTAATAATATTAAAACGTTGCACCTACCTATACTTAAGGACAAGGCCCTAATATTATAATATATTTATATATATGAAAAATGAAAAATAGATTATAATAGATACATAGATAATATAGACACATAATATATTATAATGTCTCGTTCGTAACAATCCACTTCAAATTATTATTTTATAAAATTAAATTACTAATTACAAAATCTAATAGATAGATATTACAAATAAGAATTTTAAAAAAACAAACAAACAATTTTGTATTTTTTGGAGTTAATAATTTTACTATATTTGAATAAATTCTACTTAGGGGATTGAAATTTTTCTTATTAATAGGTACAATGAAATAAAATAAGAAACAGTTAAAATTTAATTTAAGAAACAAATTTATATTTTCAATGTGCTTCTCCCTGGTTGGTTGATTGAACTTATGTTTAAACATTTACCTTACTAAAAGATTAAATATCATATCACATCACTGTCCAGCCAGTTTCCAACCATATTACTCTATTGACAAATATCTCACCTTTGATTACTAAAAGTGGTCTGTTGGTTTAACATAAATAAAAAATTAAACTGAATAGATACTTTGTGTGCAGATAATTGAGACTAATATTAATTATTATTACTTTTTACTTAACAGCATATAAGATGTAGATGATCTTAATTTACTGTCTTTTTAATGTGTCAACAAACTAATTCGGTTATATTATTTCAAGTCGAATTTGATGTATAAAAACCAAAAAATATAAATAATGACTAGTATACTGGATATTTACATTCTTATAATAAATAATTTTGTATTCATTTAATTTAATTTTGAATAACTATGATAAGAAACAACTCTCATTAGAATTGACTAATGATTCAATTAAATGAACTTGTCAGTGGTGGTCACAAACAAATAAAGTATGATTCTTATGAATCATAAGCAAATGATTCACTGTACTGTCTGAACCAGTTCATTTATTTGAAAAAAATGAATCTGTTAATTAAAGTAAACTTGTCACATCTCTACAGTACTCAACGGTGTATTCTTCACTTCATACTTCTTAAAAGTTATATTTGTCTATTTAATGTATATTTGAATGTAATTTTTTTTTTGTTTCTGTAACTAAAAATATATATATCATATTTATATTTTAAATTTCATCTATATAATTGTTTTAATACATATATAAAATCTTAGTTTTATAATTTATACATTACTTATGTTTGTATCTTATGTAACTATGTACCTTATACATAAAATATATATAGAATTTAGGCAAGTAAATGCAATTTTTAAGTTCTATATTGTTTATATATTCTGATGAATTTACAATTGATATTAATATGTATGCATAAGTGCAAATAGTGTTTGGGATTTGGGATGGCTAAAGCCTTACTTTGATAATATTGAATAAGCTTAAAACAAAATTTAGGAAATGTTTGGAGGGCTTAGCCCCTAACCACCCCCTCCCCAACTATTTGCACCTATGTATGTATGTATGTAAGTTTTTGAAACTGCATTTAAAACAAATAACTGTTGAACATAAAATTAATAACAGTACACTATATTATTCAATATAATATGTCGCATAAGGGCATAAGGCATAACAATATGTTATTGGAAATGTATATCACTCACAGATATATATCATAAACATAAATATATATATCTGTGATATCACTCAATCGTGTATTTCTATAACAGCGTCGTAATGTCATTGGTTTATAAAGGAGTACAAATGGATAATGGACACGTCATATTATTTTATCAATAGTTAATAATGAATAATCAAAATTATTATGAATTCTGTGTTACAAAGATACACTAGTTTTGTCATGAACAAACGATTTTGAGTTACAATGTAGTTAAAATTTATAACAATTAGTTAATGTTAGAAACGCTGGTTAGGTAAAAAAAAAAATATTCTAAGGTTGGCATAACCGATCTCCCAAAATTTGATTTTGATGATATCTCGCTGTTATCAAAATCGGGAAATCTGTCCCAGCCCCGTTTTTTCTCCAAACAACGTTTTGATAATATTTTTGGCACCACGGACTAAGATATACAGGACTGGACACGACAAGGTTGGAGGGTGTGGGGGGGTTGACTACGAAATGTTTTACAACAGGCAGTGTTCGGGGGGATATTTTCCTTTTAGCATTACTAGCGCCGTCCTAGTGGATACTTATGGAACTAGAACACATCATACAAATTTCTAGTTCCATAAGTATCCACTAGGACGGCGCTAGTAATGCTAAAAGGAAAATATCCCCCCGAACTCCGCCTGTTGTAAAACATTTCGTAACCACAATATTCATCTCGTGTCCAGTCCTGTATATCTTAGTCCGTGTTTGGCACAGAATAATCAGAATAGAAACTACAACAAATTACTGGCCACCTAAATTTTAGTCCGCCATATTGAAAGGGCCCGACAGTATTCCGACATAGCAAAAAAAAATGTTTATATTATTTATGTGTTATTTGGTTATACTGTTTACCATGACGTTTTCACATTTGAGTATTTGACCCGCCACATTTTGTAAACAAACAATAAGAATAAACACTTTCAATCCTTTGAAAACTACCTAGTACCCTTAACTCTTCCCTAACGATTTGTTAGTTAATATCAATGAACGTAGAAAGACACATTTTCTTTACTTGCGATTTGTATAATTGTATGAATGCTTTCACGTGTTTTTTACGATTTTTGGAAAGACGTCGTTTTTAATAATTTCAAACATAATAATATTTTATTACATTTTATTTAAAACACTTATTAACATGTATAGCGTAAAATTTCCTAAGTGTCAGAGTAAACGAAAGGACGACTCATAACTTACTCCGAGAAGTTACTTTTCATTTCCCAAGGATAAATCTAGGTATGTATTATTTTGATTTTTCCAAACAATTGTTTGTTTTCTGATTATGAAGCTTCAAACTTTAATTTTCAACGCGTAGTCTTCAATCTTAATAAATGTGTAAACTATAAGGTCATGTTATAAATTGTCATTATTGTAGCAATTATGTATTATTATTTATTATTATTATTATTATTATAGATGTACAAATTGGTTGGAAAAATGCAATTGCAAATCGTTAATGTCTATTGATCCTGTTATTCTGAACAGAAACAAAGACTTTGTTCTTTACATTTTGAAGACAATATGTTCAGTAACTATCAAAAGAATAGAATTAAACCTAATGCCATACCAACAATATTTCAACATTCGGCTGAAGAGATTCAGATTGTTGAACAATTTCAAATTCCACTGAATGGTATTGTTAATAGTGACAATACACCATCTTGTTCAACATTTAATGCAGGTTAATAATACTTCTACACGACTACACCCATATTATACTGTATGATATTTTCATTAATCGAGATTGTAATTTTTGTGTTGCATAAACAAAAATGTTGTGAAACTCTAATTAATATCACAATTACTAAAGAATTATACAAAGCTTTAAAAATCTATTATATTTTTTTTTTTACTCTTAGAATTGTCTACTATCAGATGCATCAACTTCGTCTGAAACTGAAATGGGTAGTACAGGTGTTCAAATACCTAAGTATCTGTCTGCAAATACTCCAAGAGAAACTTAAACTTGATGAAAAGCTTGCGGAAGAAATTAAATTGAGGAATGAATCTTAAGACAGAGAAAAGGATTTGTTTCAAAAAGTTTACACTTTAAGTTTACAGTAAGCTCAACAATATTTATTAGATTATTGTCTTAAAGTGTGTCAGGAAAATTTAAAGCCTACATTATTTATGTTGGTTAATTCTCAAATGAAAAATATAAAAAACAACTAGCTCTTAATATTTATTTTCTAGGCCATAAAGTTTACAAATTATTACAAAATTCTTTATCTCTTCCTACCAGTAGAAACTTAAGAAATCTTACAAGTAAATATGAAATTAATCCTGGTTTAAATGATTTTCTTTTTAATTTTCTATCTTTTAAAATTAGTAATTTAAAATTTGAAGCATTAGATTGTATGTTATGTGCTGATGAAATTGCTTTAAAAACAATTCTTTTTTATAATGTATCTAAAGATAAAATAATTGGATTTCATGAATCTATTTCTCATAAAAAGTATGAACCCACCAAATATGCTTTGGTTCTTATGATCAGAGGTATAAACCACAATTTGAAACAACTAATTGCCTATTTTCTTGTTTCTAGCAGCTGCACTGGTACTGATTTAAAAGATATAATTTTTAGTATGATTTGTCGCCTTCAAAATATTAAACTATATTAAATCATTTGTAACTTACCAAGGATCAAATTTTACACGTTTAGCTAATGACCTTTATGTTTCTCTTGAAATAGAAGGCAAACAAGTTATTTATATTTTGACCTCCTCATCTTTTAAAATCAACCTGTAATATGTTATTTAAACATAATTTTCAAATTAATGAAAAAATTGTAACCAAAGACCATATCGTTTCATTTTATAAATATGATTCTGAATGTAACCTTCGTTTAGCTCTTAAATTAAAATATTCTCATATCTACCCAGGCCCATTTGAAAAAATGAATCTATTTAGCTGCTCAAGTTTTTAGTGAAAGTGTGGCAGCTGGCATGTCCACAATCTTAGTTTCCAACATTTAACTTCCTTCTGCTCAATTCACTATAGATTTTATTTATGATATGGATAAATTATTCGATATATTTAATAAATTTTAATTCATCGAAAATTCCTGGACTTAAATCTTTTAAACGACCATTCAAAAATACTTTACAACAATTATGTGGTCAAAACTATATTCAACCATTTAGGAAATTATGTAAAGAGTCTAATAAAGTATGAATGTGAAAATCAGTCTAATAAAACCAATGTAAAAAATATAATTAACAAAAATCGTATAAAAAATATAATTACTAAAATAGTAAATGACCTAGATGAGAATGTGTGTAAAAATCAATTATTAAAAAGTATCTATGTGTAAATATAAATGATTATCTATTAGTATTGTTTAGTTATATAATTATAAGATAATGTTATTTAGAGAAGTAAAATACATCATTCTCAATTGTATAAGACACATTTTATTTTATTTTATTATATTATATAAGTAATATGTGTAGGAACTCCGTATACCAGAAACGAGCTTGCTCAGTTGGTATACGTATCAGCTCTTATCACTGTTATTGTAGTAATTTAACTTTTGTAATTTGACTATTGTATTATTGTATTGAAATAATGATATTGATTTTGCTGAAATAAATAAATAAATAAATAAATAAAATCATTTAAATAAAATGACCGATGTATTTAAAAATATGAAGGTTCTTCATAAGTATATAAAAACCGAAGAAACTAAATGTATGAATTTCATTAAAGGTTGGTTAATATCCATATCTGGATTACAAATGCTTTATATTTCTTTAGATCCAACAAACATTATTAATTACGTTCTCTATACTGGTAGAATTAATTAAGACTGAGTGGAAAATCTATTTTGTACTTTCCGTCAACAGCAAGGCAATATATTTAATCCCACTCCCTTCAATTGTGTTAAGCTTTTAAAAAATTTTTTTTTTAAATTATTTTAAAACTTTACCTTTCGCTAATTGTATTGAGGATTTGGACCAAATAGTGTGTTCAGAAATAGCCACTGGTGAAGTTCTTAATCTACTTGAAACAGAAAAACTCCATTTAAGTTTAAATAAATTAGTATCGATACAGTTGATTATAGAAATTTAGATTTACCTGAGAGGAACATTTACATATGTTTGTGGGTATCTAATGAAGAAGTGTTTAGAAAAGCATATATGTGAAGTTTATATTAATTATGCTCTTCATCAAAAACAATTAGACCAGTCTTTCCTCTTATCCCTAAAGCATATTCTACAAGTGATCACTCAACATTTGGGAACTTAATGATGCCTCATAGTGATTTTTATAATTTTATTTATGAGTTAGAAAATATTTTTATAAATTTATTTCCATTCGTTTCTGTGGAAAACTCTGTTGGTTCAAAGTTAGGACTTCACTTTACTAATGTTCCTTTTAGTCATCCGTGTGAACTTTTCGACAAATCTTTTTTGTTAAATTCATACATTAAGTTCAGACCTTTAGTTTCGGAGAAAAAATTAAAAAATAGAAAATTAACTGTCTTATCCCATTTGTAGTATTTCATTTGTCGTTATTAATACTATTTATTTTAATTTTTTGTATTTAAATTTTTAAAATAATATTAAAACCCATTACACAAACATTTTGTTCTTTTTGTTAATATTAATAATTGTATGTATTAAATAATACCTATCATTTATTTTATTTTGTATTATTATATTTTTGGTTATTTTTATTATTAATTAATACCTATTTATCTATAATATGTTAAACTTAATAAAAAAGTATAGTTTAACTACATTTTATTAATGTTATTTTGTTGTTGTTTTTGTTATTATATAACATTTAATGCATAATATATAATCTAATTATTAAATACTAGCGATCCCGTGCACTTCGTTGCCCGTTAAATGTATCAACTATATATGAATCAAACTTTGTTTAATTCGTAATATAATTTATATTTAAAAAGCAAAGCAAATATAATTTTTTATTATTATTATTATTATTATTATTATAATAGCTTAAAAACCCATGGCAACCATTTCTAAAAAAAATTTCCATCTGAAATCTCAAAATTCCCGTTTGAGCCCTTCCCGGGGTTGGTCCTCTCACTTTTTAAATTAGCCTATGTTTTAAGCTGGACCAAAATACACACTGTGTAAAAATTTTATCAAGATCGGTCCAGTAGTTTTTACTTGAAGGAGTAACAAAGTCAAAAACTTTCGTGTTTATAATATTAATAGGATGTGTATATGTTTACATTGTACAAATAAAACCTAAGTTTAAAGCTCAAGTCCAAGTCTAAGGGCCGTTCTTACAATGTCCGGTAAAGTGTCGGTTAACGCTAACCGACTGATAACAGATTTTATAACCGGCAGAATTCTTACGGTTAAGTGTCGGTTAACTTTAACCGGACGTCGTAAGAATGGCCCTAAGTTTGCTTAACTTCTAAAAAAAACTATTGTATAATGGTGTATTTATTGTAATTATTATATTGAAAATATTTCATATTACATTTTAGGTCAACACTGCCGAACCCTTTCAATATGGCCGACTATATTTTTGGGCGGCCATAAGAGCCGTGTATTTCTTTATCAGTTTCCGTTCTGAATGTTCTGATTTTCATTTTTTGTTTTTAGTTCATTTGAAGTAACGATTTCCCGAATACCGTAAGTACAATTACTATCGATTTTACATTTTAGAAACTGCATGTTATCCTATCCTATTAATATTATTAACTTGAAAGTTTGCGACTTTGTTACTCTTTCACGTTAAAACTACTGGACCGATCTTGATGAAATTTTTACACTGTGTGTACTTTGGCCCAACTTAAAACATAGGCTAATTTATAATGGGAGGTGCTCAAACGGGAATTTTGAGATTTCAGATGGAAATGTTTGTTTATAAATGGTTACCATGGGTTTTAAGCTATTATAATAATAATAATAATAAAAGAATATAGGAACAAATGCACTTTACCACGCGCCTCACGAATTTCTTTTTTTTTTTTTTAAAGACGTGTTTTATTCAACGCTGATTTCAAAACTGTTTGAATTTTTGTGCGGAAACCATTATTTTGGAAGTTATAGCCTTCCAAAGTTTGCGATTTTACGTTTATACGCATGCGCGCAACATTCCTATGAGCGCAGCGACGAGTGCCGCAAGACGTGTTATCACTATACATACTATACAACATAACTTTATTTGTCTGAATCACAGACTTCTATATAATTATATGTATTATATAGAAGTCTGTGGTCTGAATACATAGAGAGCATACCTGCCCTTCGGGCAGACGGATGATCTAACAAGTCAATTTTTTTTGAAACATAGATAAATCAACGTTTTACAAATGATGGCACCAATGTAAATGGCTAATTTACCTAATCTAAGTTTCCAGTTTATATTATAATAATCCATAAACACACTGTATTCAGACAAATAATGTTATGTTGTATAGTACCTATGTATATAACACGTCTTGCGGCACTCGTCGCTGCGCTTACAGTAGTGTTGCGGACATTTTTCCTAATCGGAAAAAAAATCCCCCGACGAACAACCCCGGAAAAAAAATCCCCGACCCTAGGAAAAAAAATCCCCAGCTACAATATTACTGAAAATCACATGCAAATGGTTGAACAAATATATTTTGAACGTTAATTAGTATCTATAATTAATATTTAATGACAAATACGTATATTATATTCTATTATAATATAATATATTATATTATATTGTTAAAAAAATTATAAAAATATTTATAATGAATATGATCGATACCGATACGTCAATTAATAATACAGTTAAAAACATAGTATACAAAAATATTATACAAAATATAGGTACCTATATATTTTATGTAGGTATAATTCTGTAAAAATTGAATTCCCGAAATAAAATATTGCGTTTTCTGTGACATTTTGACGATAAGCGGTTTAGTATGTACCTTTGATATATCAAATTAATTGATATAATATTGATTATTTGATATAAATATATCATATTATAATATATAATATAAGGTAAAGTTAGTTATTTAATTTGAATTACACATAATATATTATCGTAATTTAAAACAAAATATTATATATAATATATAATTTTTTTAACAATATAATAGAATATAATATACGTATTTGTAATTAAATATTAATTATAGATACTAATTAACGTTTAAAAAATATTTGTTTAACCATTTGCAAGAGGTTGTAAGTAATATTGTAGTCTGGAGATTTTTTTTCCGGCGTTGTTCGTCGGGGGATTTTTATTCCGGGATTCGTTGCGCGCATGCGTATAAACGTAAAATCGCGAACTTTGGAAGGCTATAACTTCTAAAATAATGATTTCCGCACAAAAATTCTAACAGTTTTGAAATCAGCGTTCAAAAACACGTATTTTTAAAAAAATTCGAAATTCGTGAGGGGCGTGGTAAAGTGCATTTTAGCCAAAATATATTTGCTTTGCTTTTTAAATATAAATTATATTTAATGAGATTAAATAAATTGATTATTTTAATCAATCGTAGGTGGAATTAAGTAAAAACAACTAACTTGGTATAACTTTGATTCTTTAGAGTTAAATCATACACTTACGTACAAACAGCTGCACGATGTCCGCGATCTACCGCAAGTAGAGTGCCTACCTGATAATGTACTGCTGCGATTCAGAATTTTTATTCCGGGCAACGGAAAAGTTAAGATAAATATTGAACACCGTACACCTAATAATAAAATATAACGAATTGAAAAAAGTTTGATTCATATATAGTTGATACATTTAACGGGCAACGAAGTGCACGGGATCAGCTAGTATAATATTATACAAAGCTGGGCAAGTTGGTCATTTTTTTCAACTAATTGAAGTTAAGTTACTTTAATAAAAAACTAACTAAGTTAGAATAAATGTTAGTTTCTGAAAATGTCCAAATAACTAACTTAGTTAATTAGAATTTAGTTTCTTGAAAATAGTAACTTAAGTTAGAGTAGAAGTTAGAAGTTAGTTTTTTTTTATAGAATAAAAAACCTTTTTGTTGATATGTAAATAAAAATTTATCTAACTGAAATTATTGATTAAAACTGAAAAATCGAATTAAATCCCTAGTAATTTGATCAAAATGTTCTAATTAAATTAGGTAAATAATAAGTTCAATTAATTGATGTATCACTTATCAGTTATCAGTTATTAGAACATAAAAGGTGAAACAAAATAAAAAAAAAGGTGCTCTGCTGTACAGTAGGTTACCAGTGGGTCACTGTATAATGGATGGTATTAAATTTGAATTCAATGATATAATACCATTGTATAAGAAAAACGATTCTGAGCGGAGGCGGTATGTCAGTCTAGGTATGAGACATGTTATAAACTTATCTATGGTATTAAAAAAAAATTGACCTATTATAGGTACCTATAAAAATTTCCAAATTAATCAAATCACAATATCCAATAGGTACTTATAACTCATTATACATTAACAACAAACCGTGATACTATCAAATATTTATAATAGTATACTTTAGATTCTAAAGTTTAAAAGTTTCAAGTACCCACGAATAACATTATACAATTTCAACAAAATAACTAAAATAGGTATTCTGGGTTTTTTTATTATGTAATTTCGTCCAAATTTGAACTTAAAATGACTATAAAAATAAACTGTGCTTCTGTATTTTTTAGTATTTTTATTAACAGAATAAACTATTTACGTGAAATCTTGTTTTAAGTTTTTAATTCTTAGATATAAAAGTTGAGCATTTTATAAATTTTTAACTACAAAATAATTGTTCAATTTTAAATTGATAAATTTTGTCAAAATTCGATCTTTAAATGCTTATGAAAAAAAACTGTGCCTATGTATTTTTAATATTTTTCAACTGATATTTATTTATTTATTTATATATATATTCAACGGAGATAAAACTTTATTGATATTCATAGAAAAAAAACCTAAAAAAAATTGAAAAAATTAAAATATCCGTAAACAGCTCAAAAAAAGTCAAAATATTTTCAAAATTGTATGGTGTATAGGAAATGCTAATATAAACATTCAGTGAAATTTTCATGTATCTACAGTTATTGGTTTTTGAATTACAACAAAATAAAGAAATCGCTACATGAGAAATCGAGTGAATATCCAATGTTGTAAAAATTTGAATTTCAAACGCTCATAAAAATTTAATTTGACTTCCTTATAGACATTTTTTTTTGTAAAGATAATCTTATAAGGAATCTTGTATTACATTTTAAAATCTTAGATTTAAAAAGAAAAATTTTTACGAATTCTTAACTCAAAATAATTTGCGAATTTTCGTGATTTTTCCATATTTTGTCAATTTTTGGACTTTAAATGCTTATAAAAAAAAAACTGTGACTAAGGATTTTTAATATTTTTTATCTGCCATTGTAACAATATAGTAATTAGTAGGATATTTTTAGAAATAAAACTAAAAAAAAATTGAAAATTAAAATGTGCCTAAACAGTTCAAAATAAATCGAAACATTTTGAAAATGTTATCGTGTATAAAAAATGCTAATATAAACATTCAGTCAAAATTGCATGTACCTACGGTCATTTGTTTAAGAGTTGCACCAAAAAAAAAAAAATAGATTTTCTCGAAAATAGATTTTAGTGTAAAAATTCCCGTTTTTCTTAATTTTTATTTTGTTTTTCACGGCGCTTTTGAAAACTACTGGGAAATTTGTACTTTTGACCCCCAAAGCTCTAACTATATTCACTTTCCTATCAGAAAAGCTATACTGTTGAAGAAAATCCGAGCACTTTTACTATCCTAAAACGTGAGACAGACACAAAAAAAAATTAAAAATTAAAAAAAACACACATCATTGTAAAATCTATACATTCACCGTTCCACTCAGAATCTAAAATATATTACAGTATGAAAACCTAAAAAATTTATATTAAATAATAATTCATAATATTATAATCTATATGATATTGTGATATAATAATATAATATAGTTATTAAATCTTAAATATAAGTAATACTGTAATAGTTAAATAGTAATATTGATAAACGGGTAAAAGTAAACCACCGATACACTACCACGAAAACACCAATTGGTTAAACCACTCTTATAGATACAATTTATATCTAGTAGATATGAACATTCTACAGACTACTAGAAAAAGCCGTGGTTCCTATGCGTAAATTATTATAAATACTAATAATTAATAATATTATATTATATGAGAAAATATAACCTATATAGGCATATAGTCATAACCCATAATGTCATGAATCATGATTAAGGAACAGTTTTTGGAATTTTAGAATGAAAAAAATAATAATAACTAGTTAGTTTTTTTTTCTAACGAGTTAGATTAGACTATTTTACACATTAAATTCATTTAGTTAAGTTACAAAGTTAATATGAATTAAAACTAACTAGTTAGAGCCCAGCTTTGATAATAAATAATATGCCTGGTGACTGGTGTTTATTTTATCAAAATGTTTTGTCTTGTGCACTCATTCCTGTTAAATGACGAATTCAGAATTTATTTTTGTAAAATGTATAAGTGATAAGCCCTTTCATATTAAAGCTTGAAATTATTACAGGTTACTCTTCTGAGACAATGCTTATACAAAATTTCAAGCTTTTCCGACTATTATTTAATAATGTAAATATTAATCAATCCTTAAGTTCGTCAACTTACCACACTCTCCCCTATTGACTAATTTACGAGTAACCTTTTTTAGATTCTGAGCGGAGCGATGAATGTATTGGTTTTACAATGATGTATGTTTTTATATTTTTATATTTTTTTTTTTGTGTGTCTGTCATCACGTTTTAGGACAGTAAAAGTGCTTGGATTTTCTTCATCAGTAGCTTTTCTGATAGGAAAGTGAATCTAGTTGGTACTTTGGGGGGTCAAAAGTATTAATTTCCCAGTAGTTTTCACAAGCGCCGGGAAAAACAACATAAAAATTAAGGAAAAACGGGAATTTTTACGCAAAATTGGTTTTCCAAAAAATCGATTTTGGTTATTGGTGTAACTCTAAAACAAATGAACGTATATACATGAAATTTTCACTGGTTGTTTATATTTGCATTTTCTATACACGATAACATTTTCAAAATATTTTGATTTATTTTGAACTGTTTAGGGACATTTTCATTTTCCATTTTTTTTAGTTTTTTTTCTAAAAATATCAATAACATTTTATTCGTTGGTTGCAAAAGCTTGAAAATTTAAGAGAAGGCTCCTAATATATTGTTTCAAAGGCAGATGAAAAATATTAAAAATCCTTAGTCACAATTTTTTTTTATAAGCATTTAAAGTTCAAAAATTGACAAAATATTGAAAAATCACGAAAATTAGCAAATTATTTTGAGTTAAGAATTCGTAAATCTAAGATTTGAAAATGAAACACAAGATTCCTTATAAGATTTTCTACCTTTATCAATAAAAAAATCTCTACCGGACAGTCAAATTAAATTTTTATGAGCGTTTGAAATTCAAATTTTTACAACATTGGATTTTCACTCGATTACTCATGTAGCGATTTCCTTATTTTGTTGCAATTCAAAAACGAACAACTGTAGATACATGAAAATTTCACTGAATGTTTAAATTAGCATTTTCTATACACCATACAATTTTGAAAATATTTTGACTCTTTTTGAGCTGTTTATGGACATTTACAGCTTTCAATTTTTTTTAGTTTTTTTTTCTACAATTATCAATAAAGTTTTATCTGTTGGGCCAAAAAGTGTAAAAATTTAATACAAGGCTCCTGATATATTGTTACAATAGCAGTTGAAAAATATTAAAAATACATAGGCACAGTTTTTTTTTATAAGCATTTAAAGATCAAATTTTGACAAAATTTATCAAAATCTCGAAAATTATCAATCATTGTAATTAATAAATTATAAAATGTTCAGTTTTTATAGCTAAGGATTACAAATTCAACACAAAGGTTCTCATAAATATTTCATACTATAACCAAAAAATCTAAAAAATATATGAACACACTTATTTTTTACAGACATTTTAAATTCAAATTTGGACGAAATTACATATTAAAAAACCTAGAATAACTATTTTAGTTATTTTGTTGTGATTGAATAATATTATTCGTGGGTACTTGAAACTTCTAAAGTGTACTATTATATATCTATGATAGTATCACGGTTTTTGTTGATGTATAACGCATTATAAGTACTTATTGGATATTGTGATATGATTATTTTTTAATTTATTATAGGTACCTATTATAGGTCAATATTTTTTTAAATACCATAGATATGTATATATATATCTTAAACCTAGACTGACATACCGTCACCGCTCAGAATCGTTTTTCTTATACAATGATATTATATCATTGAATTCAAATGTAATACCATCCATTATACAGTGACCCACTTGTAACCTACTGTACAGCAGAGCGACACCCACTTGCCCACCTTTTTTAAATTTTCAATCCTTATTAGCTATAAAAGTTGAGCATTTTATACTTTTTGAATTACAAAATAATTTTAGATTCTAAACGGAGCGATGAATGTATTATTTAATATTTTTACTGCTATTGTAACAATGCATCGGGGCCTTGTATTAAATGTTCAAGTATTTTGACCCAACGCATACAATTTTGAACCAAAATTGATTTTCTATAATATAATATAATATACTTCTTCCTGCTTTTCCCCCTTTATAAATAAATAGGAACGCTATGCCTCATTAAAACATAATTTTTTTAATTTTTATTGTTATGTACAAGCCAACAAACATTTTTTTTCTAAACAATATTGTAAAAATAAAAAATCTCTTTACGGACATTTTCAGTTTTCAATTTTTTTAGTTTTTTTTTCCACGAATGTCTATACGATTTTAATAGTAGTGCAAAAAATCTTGAAAATTTAATACGAGGCTCCTAATAAATTGTTTCAGAGGCAGATGAAAAATAATAAAAATTCGTAATCACAATTTTTTTTATAAGTATTTAAAGTTCTAATATTGACAAAATACGTATAAATGACGAAAATTTGCAAATTATTTTGAGTTAAAAATTAATAAAAACTTTTCTTTTTGAACTTAAGATATTAAAATGTAATAATTATTTAAATAAAATAATATTTCTCATAAGTTATTCTATTCTACCTTTATCAGGCATAAAAACCAAGTCAAAATAAATTATTATGAACGTTTGAAGTTCACAAATCACAACATTGGATATTCACTCGATTTCTCATGTAGCGATTTTCTTATTTTGTTGTAATTCAAAATCCAATAACTGTAGATGAATTAAAATTTCACTGAAATTTTATATTTAAATTTAAATTGTTAAGTTTTTTTTTCTATAAATATCCATAAAAATTTATTTGGTGGGCCAAAAAGTGTAAAATTTAATACAATGCTCCTGATATATTGTTACAATAGCAGTTAAAAAATATTAAAAATGCATAGGCACAATTTTTTTTATAAGCAATTAAAGTTCAAATTTATCAAAATCTGGAAAATTATTAATCATAGTAATTAAACAATTATAAAATGTTCAGTTTTTATCACTAAAAATTTAAAACAAAGATTCTCATAAATATTTCATACCATTAACCAAAAAATCTAAAAAGTATATAAACACAGTTACTATTTACAGACATATTAAATTCATATTTGGATGAAATTACATATTAAAACCAAGAATAATACGATTTTAGTTATTTTGTTGTAATTTAAAAATATTATTTGATGATATATGAAACTTTTAGAATACTTATATTGGTATATTTTATATGCACTCAATGACTATAATATAATGACGTGTATCTAGTAAATCGCGGACATTTCCCCTCCTACTGTTTTCCGTGTAGTAGGACATTGCCCCCCCCCCCCCCCCCGATATATTGTTGATGTCTGATGAGGACATTTTCCTCCCATTTTTTTTTTTTAAGTTTACTATTTATTAATATAATATTATTTAATATGAATACATTTATGCCTATTTAATATTTTCAAAATTATTTCAGAATTCAAATGTTTTTTACAAAATGTATCATTTTTATGTCGGAATTTTTTACCATTTTAATTATTTATTAATTTTATTTTACTTCATACCTACTTATTTTTTATTTATTTTTTTATTGTTATTGTTTCATGAAGTAGTTCAGTTGATCAAATATATATTTATAATCTAATATATTTATGAAAATAAAAACAACTTTATATATTTTATATTTTATTTTAAAAAAAAATTTCATATTAATAATAAATTATATCAGATATTATATTATTCAAATATTTAATTCAATAATTAACTTTAAAAAAAAATGGGGGGGAAATGTCCTACTAGACCGAAAACAGTCGGGGTTGGAGGGGAAATGTCCATTTACTGAACCTAGTACCTACCTATATTATATTCTTTAATCATGATTTTAATAAATAAAATAACTGTAGTATGACAAATGATGAGAAGACAAGAATTAGTAAGTTTATTGGTTACACTATTTAGTATTTACCAACTACAAACCACTGAATCACATTTTGGTAATTTTGTAGGTAAACAACACAATAGTTACCTACTTTTTTTCCTTAGTGTGAATGACTCATTCATTTTTTTTACAGAAATTTACAATTTTGAATTTTCAACTACTACACTACCGCTCAAAAATCTCAGCAAAGCAAACAGCTTATAATGGAATTGGCATCTGAAGACGGCTTCATCATCGATCCATTTTTACAAGTCAAAATGCAACTATCTCAACTTTCACTGACAACTGAGGACATAGCCATTGCAACAGAAAATGACCCGAGGTTGAAAAAGTTGCGCAAAAGCATACTTCGAGATTCAAACAAATATTATAATTGGTATTGGATAAATGATGGATGCATTCTATTTGGCACAAGGATTTGGATTCCAAAAAAGTTACAAAAATATGTTTTAGAATATTTACATATAGAACATGTAGGTGTAATTAAGATAATAGCATTAGCACTTTCATATTGTGTCTTCTGGCCAAGTATTGATGAAGACATTGAAAATCTTGCAAGAAATTGTCCTCAATGCATCGAAAAACAACATGCACCATTTAAAGAAATTGTGTATAATTGGGTGGCTCCCGAGAAACCCTGGAAAAGAATACATATTGATTATGCTGGTCCATTTATGAACAATTGGTTTTTATTGGTTGTTGATGAATATTCTATGTGGCCAGAAGTTTTTATCTCAAATTCTTCATCTGCATCGAACACTATTGAAAAGTTAAAATTTTTGTTTTCTAGATTTGGTGAACCCAGAGTTCTTGTTAGTGATAATATATCCTCGTTTATGGAAGAAGAATTTCAGACTTTTTTGGAACGTTTAGGTATACTACATTGTACGCGTGTTCCTTTCAATGTAATATCATATGACAATGCGGTACGATTTATATTCGCCTTGAAACATGCGCTTATAGAACTTAAAGGTCCGGTCAATTCTGTACAAGATAAACTGAATACAGTATTGTTCACGTGCAGAGGTTCACAGATCACATTTACTATGGAGAGTCCAGCAAATTTGTTTTTAGGACGAGATTTAAGATCTAACCTGAACTTACTCAAATCAGAGAAACATAAGAAAATAAATATGCAAAATGCAACTCCATCTAAATTATTCCACTTTGGTCAAAAAGTAGTTATACCTAATAATGTAAATGGATTTATAATTAGTGCAGATACCTCAAAATATGTGATAGTTATGGCGAATGGAAAATTGACTCGCCATATTATTTACGAAGTGATTCCTTTCCCAGTCATTAAGTCATTTTCAAAGATTCAACCAGAAACACAACCAGTCAGACCTCAGAGGCGAAAGAGATTAATCAAACCGATAAAACGTTTAAATTTATAATTTATAAGTAGGATTAGGATGTTTTATGACTTTTTCATATTTTTTCTTTTAGTTGTGCATGTGCACATTGCAGACCAAGTTATAAATAAATTTTTTATGGCAAAGAATCATTGGTATACATTAAATTTTATTTTCCATATTTTGATATATAAATTAAAAAATCAATAAATATACATATTTTAAATCAGAAAAACTAAAAACCAAATTATATAATATTATATAAGTACATCGGTAAGCATAGTTGGTTTTACCACGGAATAGATTAAATTTAATCTATTCTGCGGTTTTACTGCTAACTTAAATGAGAAAATTTGAAAAATGTAGTTTTTAATATCTTTATCTTTACTTATTAGTTATCTTTACTGGTATGCATTGATGCTTTGATTATGTTCATACACATACACAATTAATGATAGTTTACGGCTCATGTTATATACCTACTTGATTGTAAAATTTTTTACTACACTTACATTTTTACATTATTTTAAATTAATCATTTTATGTCCCTCAAGGTGCGGTTGCAGCTCCATTGTTATTCAATCTATTCACTTCTGACCAACCTACTACTGCTTACACTACTACTGGGGACTTTGCCGACGATAAGGCACTCTTGGCTCTCCACTCAAACTCTTAAACGGCCTCAAACTTCATCCAAAACCACCTGAATCTCCTATCAATATGGTATAAAGATTGGTTGATCAAAGTTAACGAAACCAAATCCGTCCACTGTACGTTCACGCTTTGGCAAGGTGTTTGCCCTCCTGTGTACCTTAATTTCCTTCCGCTTCCATCTGCCCAAAACGTTCGCTACCTATAGTCCGTTCAAAATAAGAAACGTAGACGGCGGCCGACTTCTGCGCATGGGCGTGGCCTCACTACGCCTATCGAGCTTTTACACCGTCGCCGGCGAGAGCGTCGCCTCATTCTATTGTTGACCAGTGATGCGAACAAATAACTTAAAATGTATTGAACCGGCACGGCGCTGCGTTGGGCTGTATTCACCGTACGTCAGCGCAGCATACAACCTTTTTTTATTATTATAAAACCATTTTTTTAAACTAAATTTTTTTTCGAGTTATTACCAGGTATATTACGTAAAAACATAAAATATAAAAACAAATTTAAACATAAAAATTATTTATTACAATACATAAAAAGATAAACAGAAATTAAAAAAAAAGTCAATAGGTAATAAAAAAAAAATATAAAAAATTTAAAAAAAAATTACTCATAATCAGAATCAGTTTCTCCCGTTATTGTTAAAACACAATGTTCCATTTGGTCAATTACTTCGTCCATGATATCGTCGACTTTCCAAATTTTCTCTTCTTCTCCGATGACATGTTTGATGAAATTTTGCCAATTTTCTGATGTCACCCTTTCAATATTAACTTATATGAATAACTGATGTATAATACCTAATTATTTAATAAACATAATAACACATTAAACTATTATTATTATTTATGTAACATACATCGACGAATATAAAATATTAAAAATGTTCTACTTACTTTTCCTTTTGGATTTTTTCTCTTTGGAGAAATAGTAGACAATTCATCTGGATCAGAAATATCACCAAAATCACTCATGATGAAAAAAAAATCTCTGTAGGAATAAAATTGTGAACACACGTTACGCTAAGCACGGTCGGAACACAATGAGACCGAATTCCACAACGAACGCTAATACATCGACAACGATCGTATATCAGCGGCCGTCGTCGGTAAAATAGACGCACGGTGGGAGAAACATCTGTCCGCCGCCGTCGAAAACTGGTCGCCGCCGTCTACGTTTCTTATTTTGAACGGACTATAGGTCTTCACCTAGACCGCCGGCTAACCTGGGCAACGCATATCCACACAAAACGGCTTGCTCTAAATGAATGAACTCGTCAATTACACTTTCTCTTAACATCTAAACCTTAAAAATAAACTTCTCTAATACAAATTACTCCTCGAACCAATATGGACATATGGCATCCAATTATGGGGTGCTGCCAAACCCTCTAATAATAATAAAATTCAATCTTTTCAATCCAAATGCCTAAAGCCCCATTTTACATCTCTAATGATACTCTCCATAAAGATCCATCCATCCAAACAGTAAAAAACATTGCTAAGTCTTTTTACAAACGCATGCACGCTAATCTCCACAATCACCGCAACCCCTTGATCTCGGAACTATCCACCCCCACTATACCTGGTGACCCTAGAAGGCGACTAAAATGAACGTGGTGTCGGGATTTACTTTTAGACTAACCTCCACTACCACAACCATCACATGTCACGAAGTCCCATCAATGAATTCCCTGTCTGAATTTATGTAAATAATTGTAATTATCAATCTGTTTGTTACATTACCCTATTATTTTGTCATTTCTATACTTATTCTTTTATCACTTGTGCTTATTGTAAACCATTATATTACAGATTGTACAATTGTCTAGTTTAAAAAAAAAAAATCATTTTATACTATTGTAATAAATATATTTTTAGTATTAAATATGTATATTCATTACACACATAACAAGTACCAACATTTAAAAATATAGGTAGGTACTAATATATTGTGTATATTCGCATATTTTATTAATGGCCAATGGATTTAGACTATTATTATTAGTGTTAATAACAACTTACCAGTTTTCAGTAATGAAGCCCGGGCAAGTTGTTAAAGCCCTTATAGTAAATATTAGCATTTTTCTTGATGAAAGTTATTTAATTTGTTTCTATTTTTGAATTGTGTATGAATAAGGAATGTACAGTGGCGTGGTGAACAGTAATTTCAGAGGCAATTGCCTCTGAGATTTTTCTTAAATAGAGAGGTGGGTGGTAGCCAGTGGGTCCCCTAGTAAATGCAATTTGATAAACTCATTAGGTTGTCAATAATGATCTGAAATATAATTAGTCATATTATTTTAATACACTATTATGCATTATTACTTGAGATATTTGTAACTTGCCTCTGGAAAATGTTAATTTCGCCACGCCACTGTATATGGTCAAGTGTACAGTTATTGGCACTATTAAATCTTATTATAAGAAAATAACTTAATTATCAAACCTTTTACTGATTACAATTATGGATACCTATTTATATCAAAAACTAGAACATGCATAGAAACCCATGTTTGATTAATTATAACATAGGTATTTCATTTTTAAATTATAGTTATTGTCACCTATTTACAATTTTGTATACTCAAATTTCAAAATACCTATTTAGAACTTCAAATATTTAAATAATGCTGTCACATATTACATTGAAAGTTATCTTGAACATTTACAACTAACCATATTAGTTACTCTAATTAAAAATATTGCACTAGATACTTATTCTATAAATTTTCAATGCTTAAGAATAAGTAAATAAGTATTGCTTAAGGTATACTCAGGGGTTAAAGTTGTGGGGGGGGGCGCAGAAGGACTCAGTCCCCCTACCTCTGACGGAGGTTAAAAAGTTTCCCCTTTAACAAATTAGGATTTTATACATTAGACATTAATACATTATACATACAATTATATAGGAACGCTTAAAACTATATGGAGACATTAGTCCCCTGGAATTTTTTCCCACTTTAACCCCTGGCTATACTTATGAATCAAATGAGATTCATAAACGAGATTTTGGCTTAAGAAAATAAAAAGTATTATTTAAATTAAGGTTGGTCGATACCTACCTTAAGCAGACTTATTAAACAGAATATTAATTCTAGTTTTTAACTCTCGCAGACTGTACAAATAAATAATACATTAATATCAAGACTTATAAATAATATATGGGTGGCTGCTTTGACTAATGCACTGTTTATGATATTTGTCATTATAAAATTACAAAATTAACATTCATATAATACATTTTTTTTTTTTCAATATAATCTTTTCATTTAAGACTTTAGTATCTCACTCATATTTTTTTTTTTTTAGCTTCCAGCATAAACCATTTTAGCTCAACAATAAATTAGATTATTTATTAAGGGTCCTCCATACTACTGAATTCTAAAGGAACATTTTATAGGCAACTTCTTATACATTTGGCAATCAGCCTTGCCATTGTATTGGTCGTAAATTATTGTTAGTAGTAGCATTGATTATAAATGCATTTCTAAAGCTTAATATAGTGCAAAACATAATAAAGATATTCCTAAAAATGTATGACACACAATAATATTAATATACGGCCAAAAAAATCAATGATTTATCGCATACCAGTTACGATAAGTACACATAAAATCACTATAACTATATTTTTTACTTTAATATTGTCATCATTGATAATTGGAACATAATTAACTGATTAAGACTGAACAATTAAATCTACAATCTTAATGTATAAACTATACATCAATAATAAATATATTATCTATAATATGTTAAAACACTATTAAATACTATAAATGTTGACAGGATAGTAAAGTAAAATATTATATAATAGTTTTGTCGTTGAATGGATGCTGAAAATCACCCAATCTGGGTAGCCAGGATCGAGTACAAAAAATACAACATATAATTAGGTACATCCAATGGTAAAAAATAATTATAATATTTATAATCGAAATTGTCTTAATCACTAGCTGTGAAAAAAATGTATGCACTTTCGACAACTGACGATTGAGAACACAAAATAATAGGAACAATACAACTAAGGAACTTACGTCAAAATTGGTAACAGAATTAATATTGGTAACAGCTGAGTGGTCAATGAGCAAAACTAAATATTTTAAAAGAAGAATTGTAGTATTGTATTAAATGTTGTGTTATATTTGGTTGTGAATGTGGAAATCAGTAGACTTCGTATAGGGAATTGGTCGCAATGTATCTTTCCATTTTGAAAGTGAGATAGTAAGTACAGTGTTTAGAAATGTACGTGCCGTAATCATAAAGATTAGTGATGGCCGGGTTGACCACGTGAAAGTGACTGAGAATGTCGTTAATGTTGTCCAAAGAATAGTGTCCTGGTGACAATTCAAGCAACGTATTGCACAGGGACTCCCGTGGCTCAAAAGAATTGTGAAGCAGCTGCATAACGTAACAGCGTTGGCTATCAAAGTCAACGATGCCAGTAATGTTGACGCTAGAGTCAATCACAAGCAAGAACCGGGCCGACTTGATGGTGTACAGTGACGCCTTTCTAATGACTCCCTCCACGGGGTCGATGTTTTTGGAACTCGGTGGTGCAGAGTCTGGCAAAAAAAGCGTGTCGCTCTCAGCAAATGCATACGACGGGTAACATGTAAAAACCATTTCGGAGTTGTCCTCGGTATCCTGTAGAACCACTGGCATGCCCTGAAAGTTATGAGCTAATTGTAGCGTGCAGAAGGTTGCAAATAATGCCAGTAAAATCATAAACCCACATATTCTTAACAACGTTGTTTCAGTGATCAAGTCGTCCAAAAGTTGCATGCACATGCGCTCGTCGTCATTGTCGTTTGTAGAGTTCGGCAAACCATCGTCCCCAGTCTTCAACAACTCGGGCTTATACGGCGGCGGAGGCTGGGTCTGACCATGGCGGAATTCGACACTGATCAACGATACTTTACCCGACTTTCCGTCGAACGACGAACACGTTAGAATAGTCATCCTAGGAACCAAACGGTGAAGCGGTTTCTTCTCTTGTGAATTATCAAACCGAACGGTAAAGTCCAGTAACGACGGTTCGCGGGTCACGACGAGCCACTGTGCGTCTGCTCACTGTGGTCTGAGCACGGTTTTTGCGTCGTCTAGCATGGTGGCACAACGGGCGCGGGCGCGTAGCCCAGACACCCTAACATCCCCCGGGGGGGTGGCGAACGGAACAGTCCGCTACTGCGCCACAGGAATATGGTGACGGGCCTTATCGATTAGTCGACCGATGATTGACCACACAGCTGCAATATATAATTTAGTTATGTATTTCTGACTTTCTGTAGGATATACGACAAGGAGAGACAAAAATTCTTATTATCCGATAAGCTTATTAATCTAGTTAATCAATTCTGAACCTGAGAACGTCTCAAACTTTCTATCAAAAACTCAACCAGTGGCGCCCAACCCTATTACTAGATGTAGCGGTCGCTACACCTTGAAAATAAGGGGTAGGTATAATAACATAAAATAATTAGGTAACTTGAAATATTTTCATTATTAATCACAGATTATATTAGTTGATACCTTAATATTTACTAATATTATCATTAAAGTATGATAAAATGTATAAAATAATATAATTTTGAGTTCGTGAGGGGGTGGGTGGGTGGATAAAATTATTTCTTGCTACACCTGAAAAATATATCTTGGGCGCCACTGAACTCAACTACCTAATCAATAAATTGTAATGCTTTTCTGCATATTATATAGCAATATAATGTCAGGACCCATATAATAACTATCTACTATTATTTACTATTATATGTTACCTAATACGTCATAATATTTAAATTTACTGTTTTTTATTATTGTTAGATATAACATCTACTTCAAAACGCCAACAATTTTTATTGTCATTAATTGATCAATAAATTGAGTAGTGAAATATTACGTGTACGTCCAATCATAGATAATATAAGAATGGATAGGACATGCCTATATGGCTATACCAGTTTCATATTGGGTCCGTGTGCTTTTTTGGTGAAGAGAGAACGTCGATATGGGGCTTTTTTTAAGTTTATGTCCAAAAACTGTTTACAATATTTGTCAATTTCAAATTTGTATTTTGATTGTTGTGCCTGAAAATTGAAATTGGAATACTCAGATTACTATATTTAACTTTGCGTACATAATTAATTATAATTAGAATATAGAATAATATAGATCGTTAATTAATCATTAATGTTATTTATTATCATTTATCAATTATTAAATCAATATTTTCCCCATATACAGTTGCGAAGTTGACGGATATAATAAAATGTTTAAAATAGGTATGCCATAGGGGCGTTGAGCAGTAGAGAAATTAAATAAATAAAAATAAAAATTATGATTTGCGATTTCTGGAAAACTGGGAAATATGGCCAAGAATTACGATATTACTATATTAGCATTTTTTATTGTTCTGTGATATTAGTTACTATAATATAGTTAGGTATAATAATACCGCTTGGGAAGTTGGTGGCTAACACGATTAAAGATTTACCCGTTGCGCCGAGAGAGCGCAAGTCGGCGGCGACCAACACTCGTCGTAGTCCGCGCATCTCCCACCAACGCGACTCCCACGTGACCATACACGTGACTCCCACTGTCAAATGACAAAATTCGATAACAGACGATAGCGCTCGGTGGTTTACGACGGCGTACGACCAGTCGACTTGGTGGGAGAAATTAGACCTCGAAGGCAACGGAAACAAAGGAGCGACTTGCCGACTTCATTTAGTTCATTTGGATGCGCCGATGCGCGGCCGACTTACGCTCTCTCGGCGCAACGGGTTTTTTTTTTATACTACCTTGTACCTACTATCTTTAATCGTGGTGGCAAATATGATAATACTAGGTAATAGCATATGGTAATAATTATTATTAGTTATTAGCAGGGCTCGTAAGTTCATGCTAACTGAGATACAAATCCGTTTCATAACAATAGTAATAATAATATGAACATAAGGGGTCGGACACTTTGATAATATTATCGAATTAAGGCGGCCATGTTTTTGGAGGAAACTGTTATCATATTTGTAAATTTGTTTACAATTTAGTGATAATAAAACATTTCTAACAGATTACACATCTTTCCACCAGACCATAGAGTATACTCTATGCTTGGAAATTGGAATAAACAACAAATAACATTTATCACTGGCCGCGCCACAACCCATTCCCATAGATAAAGTGACAAATGACAATACAGAAAACAACTAACACAGCCACACAGGGCGCAGACCGCGGTACCGGCGAGCGTAGCGTAAACACTATGCAGAAATTCAATTATGGCAGTTACTTTAGTATTCTTGTCTATGGTTATGCAATATGCACAATGCAGTATGCACTGCTGCAAGTTGCAACACACTAATATTGTCACATGAATATTTAATATTAATACACCATTACACAAGATATTCGGATCAAATACTGAACTTGAGACCTACACGGCTACACACCATATGGCTATATAGTATATATACCTACATGTTTATTATAATTTTAAGTTTTAAAAGTTAATAATTACACGACTGTTATACGTAATCACGTGCCTAAGTTAATTGTTTGGAGAGCTGCATAACAAAACGTGTAAGTACATAATATTGTATACTATAATAATGATCTTAATATATAATATGGTTTTAAGTAAATATTGTACATGTGTACATACCTATAAAATGCCTACCAATTATTACCTAGATGGGTGTTTTTGATAAAAAAATTAAATTAATTTGTTGACAGTGATAAAATAACTAATCATAAGTGTGACTTTTCGCTAGTCGCTCTACGCTTATAAAAAATATATTACATATTATATTATGACAATGACTCACACCAGTCACACCTAACTAATTACTAAATAAATATATTCAGTAGGTACCTATCTAATTTATTATTTTTATTTAATTTATTTTGTTACAGTTTGTTTGATGGATAGAATGCTGTAATAATCATCAATATTAGAGAAGTAATGAATAATATTTTTTAACGCTATATTGATGCAATGAAGTTCCTTAATCCTTACTAAATGAAAATAAACACTACCAGGGTAAGTAATTTAAATTAAATATTTATAATTGTTGTTTAGATTAATCACATTTTAATTTAGATTTGTTTGAATATGAGTTTGTTGGTCAAAACACTTAAATACCGAAAATAATTGTGCAGCATCTGATAGTTGCTTTTGGTGAAGTGGATTGGATTAATGCTCACAATATTTATGTTGGATACATAATGACAATACAAAATAGTATAGTAAGTTTATATATAGACTATATTATATTTATGTTTAAGAGTTAAGCATTATAAATTAGCCATAACTACAATTTAACCTGTTACAGTGTGTAGTGTCCTAAGCTTGTACCTAATAATAACTAGATAAATACATTCAATATTATCTTCACAATTTGGAGGCAACAAAAGAAATTAATGTTCTATTAACAATTTCTATTTTTGAGTAGAAGGTTTTTAGTATTTTGTATTTTAAAATTACTTTACTACTACCAAAATATATTGTAAAAATAAATAAATATCTATAAGTTTAGTTATTTAGATTCAAATCGTGCAAACTGCACTATGGATTGAAATTATAAGTATTAATCTGAATGTTGTTGTTATTGTTCATTAACTGTATGGTGTAGTCACCACCCATGGCCACCTTAAGATTTTTTTCTGTTGATTTATTCAATTTATTTATTTAATTTATTCTATATATTCTTTAGATTAATACCTACATAACTGTGATAAATAATACAAGTAGATTAATGAAATTATTAAATGCAAACAAATATGACAGAAACTTTTATTAAAAAAACAAATTACGTAATCTGAATAAATATATAAATAAAATCAACAACTTTTTAACAATATTATAAAATTAATAATCAACACTTGGTAATATTTAAGAGATAGATCTATGGGTTTTAAAATAAATAGAGTTTCATCAATACCACCTATATGGCTATATAAATTCAGAAGTACACATTTTTAATTCTTAAAGATTTTGTTAAGCGATGAATGAAAAAGTGACAAACAAGATATTGAAAAATATTATAACAATGTTCTCAACTGTTTTTTTTTAATACTTTTTATCACCCATTTAATACATTGGTGTTGATGAATACAACAATAACCATAGTGTCAAAAAAACTAAAAAATTACACTATTTTCAAATAAAATATAAATGACTGACCATAGAAGGGGTAGTGGCTATAGGTGCCGACTCCACCATACAAAAATAATATTATACTTTGGTATAAGTTCTCAGAACTTCTGAAACAAACGATAATTATTAATTAGTATAAGTTATAAGTATTAGCTATAAGTGTGTGACTCTGTATGGTGAAGATTTTCGTAAATTTCAAAACAACACCTGGTTAAATGGAACTGTGATTGACGCACTGCTATTGACTTATGTGAATGATGAAATTGGTTATATTCTTGCGGAAATAAGCAATACAATTTGGTCAAGTACCAAAGTTAAAATAGCCAAATTTGATTGGACTAAATACTGTGTGTTATTTCTACCTATCAATCCTGAAGGTAATCATTGGACTTTATTTATTATGGACTTCATTTTGGGTTGTGTATTTTACTTGGATCCTCCAGAATCAGGTGACTTGTACTTACCTCGATTAAAAAAAATGATGTTTTCAATGTGTGGTAATGAAAAAGCAAAATATTTGCTGCATAAAATGGTTCTTAAAAATATTGAGTATCCTTTACAGAATGATAGTAACAGTTGTGGAGTTTTTGTGTTGTATTATTGTAGAACATACAATCCAATGTTTACTCAGAGCTTTTCAAAGGAAGTTATTGTGAGTGATTTAAGAAATACATTGCAGCATCGATGTTTAATGTACTCTGATAATATCAGTGAAAGATGCCTTATGTGTGCACAAAATATAAAAGTAAGTTTTACTTGGATTAAGTGCTTTACATGTGAGCGAAGAGTTCTTAATGTGTGTGTAGGTGGTGTATGCTACAAATTTATGACTAAAGAATTAAAAAATGAAAACTTTACTTGTATCTTATGCAATAAGTATATTAATTAAGTACCTATTTTATAATTACAAACTAATAAAGTACAAAATAAAAACTAATATGAAATAAAGATAAACAAACTAATACAATACCTATTGTAAGTAATGAAAGGTTGGTTATATAAGTTGGGTGTAATTTATAAATTACACGTAGAGTAAAATGGAATCTATTACCTAACATAAAATTGGGTACCTATGTAACTAAGTCATATCTTTAAAAGTGGGAATTAACTAGGTAGGTAGTAAAAATGTTTAAATTAAAAAAAAAAATTAATTGTTTTAAAATTAACTTAAATTCAGCATGTAACCAGTTAAATTTATTATTTATTAACTATCAACTTTTGACTTAGAACAATCTTGTGTTCACTTAACTTAGGTTATCTTGAGTTAATTATATTCATTTACATGCCCAAAATTGCAAATCTTAGTGTTAACTCCACCATTGACGGTCCTCAGTCCGTATGAAAAAGGAGGAAGGGCGCTTTAAAGACATTTTTCTTTTTTAATTGAAGTATTAAAAATTAATCATGCCTCTCTTGGTTTTAAAGTAATGTATTATTCTTTTAAATGGTTTTTAAATCTTAATATTATTTTCTATATTGGGTTTTTTTTTATTTTGTAGGATATACCATACTGCCATTGTCCAACTGTGAAGAAGTAGGTAGCCAATTTTAATAGTGCAGATCTTCGAAGACCAGGATGTGTAGATGTGTATTGGAAAATGGCAAAATAAACATAGTTCAGACTTCAGAAATTTAGTTAGAAATGATTTATGGAAATTGGATTCATTAATCTTTGGACATTCAAAGTAACTTTATGATAAACATTAGTAAAACCCTATTAAATGCATTTTTTTAATTTTGTAGACTATACCATACTA
>CARXXK010000004.1:37474410-37518186 GCA_949089665.1 Macrosiphum euphorbiae
TTTAGTTTTTTTTCTATGAATGTCAATAAAATTTTATTTTTTCGGTAAAAAAGTTTGAAAATTTAATACAAGACTCTTAATATATTGTTACAATGACATTTGAAAAATATATTTTTTTTTATTAGTTATAAACCTCGGCAGCGATGGCCACTGGCTGACATTTGATAATAATTATCAATGATTTTCATAAGATTACTGATTAGTTATTACAATGATTTTGTTTTTACATTACATATTATGATTAATTTTTTACAATAAATTTTCTATTTGTATATCTTTGATGAAACTTAGAGGAAATTTTGTTTTATGAGCACTTAATGTTCGCATTTTGACAAAAGGCGTAATAATCACGAAAATGAAAATGTGCAAATTATTAGTTAGAAATTCCTAAAAATATTATCTTTAAATTTAAGATTTTAAAAAGTAATAAGGTTACCTACCTTTATCAATAAAAAATGTCTTTTTTTTTTTTTTTTTTTTTTTTATTAGATAAATAGAATATTTACAATCTGTAATTTTTATGATACAATAAGTAAATTAGGTAATGAAAGAAACAATAATAACATGAATGGCTTGAGGAGGGAGGCCCACCAGTGTGGGTACCCTCTAACTTGGGGTGAGGGATGTCATGGAGTGGACGAAATGGGAAGTGTAATTTTGTTAATTAGGGAAGTAAGAGCCAATAGAAGAGGGTTTAAAATACATTTTAAATCTTCAATAAATTTGTTGATGATGTGGAGAGGTTGATTGACTGATGAAGAGTTGGCTGTGGCTTTGGCATAAGATGTCGGTTTTTGATTTGAGTTGTAACTGGGGACGTTGAAGATTTGTGGTGCAACAGGTACAGCAGATGGTGGGCTGGGGTGTTTTTTCGGTTTTTCAACTTTGTCAGCTTTGTAAGCGACTTTGTAAATGGTGCGCTTTAGTAAATTTTTAAAAATTTGACAACCTTTGTAGTTGGCAGTGTGGTTACCGTTACAGTTGGCGCATTTAACGGGTTCTTCCCGTGGTTTAGAGCAATCTTCGGTGAGGTGCTGATTTTTAATATGAATATGAAGTTTGTATATATTTTCATTGAAAATATGATATTATTATACAAAACTGTATACCCTTCAATTAATATTTAATTAGAGTAAAGTCGAATACAATAAAAGCTAGGTATATTATTTATATCAGCATTGCAGACTGTTGAAATTATACATTTTTGTATAGGTTTTTAATATTTAAGTATCGTCTTATTAATATAGTTTTATTAAGATCTGTATAGTGTCTATATGTATTAGAGTGTAAATATGTTTATATTTACGATCAGTATGTTGATATTTACGATCGAAATGGTGATATTTACAACGAATATAGAAATGTAATAGTATGAATATTCAATACCTATATATATGTATATTCAATATACATATTAATATATTATACCTATATAAAATCAAGCTATGACTAATTTATTATTTTATATCTACTATACAATATGGTAAGATATATCCTAACTTGTGATGGTAATAAACATGCGTTTTACATTATTTGTAAAGTAAATACAATAGTGTATAAAATAATTATATATCTAGTCTAAAAACATAAAAATAAATTCCCAGTATTTTGTGTCAATGAGTGTGATGCATATAAGATATACTATTTGTACCTACCCACCTATCATATGATTTATTATAATGTAAGCGAGAGGGTATGGTTCAGCATAAATACTCTCATGTAATTGGTAATTGGAGACAAATATACGATTTCTATGTTACATTGATGGAAAATCAAAAAAAAAATATATAATGATCTTACATTTAATCTAAAAATCAATGCTTTATTTTTGACCGACGTGTTATAGGTTTGTGTATTTCGATACAGGTATAGTGATGAAAATCAGTGAAAATGTTGGGTGTTATATTAATATTATATAGCTGATGAGTGTGGCTCTATGAACACAGTTTTTATGATATTTAAACAAAAATAATAACTTCTAGCAAAGGTATCTAGTATCTACGAATGTACCGGTTTTTAAAGGTAAAATATATTAGTTATATATTTATATATATATATATTTACAGTGAGATTATGATAATTACAATTGAACACATTTTTATTCAACTTATGAAAATATGTGTACATGACGTTTTAACATAATATAATGTATGAGTCATAAAACTAGATATTATAATATCATATTATAGTGTAGATTGAAGAGAAATAAGTCGACTATTTAGAACTGAAATATTCTGTTATAGTGTATAGTTGCATTTAATATCTAACGCGATATGATTGATGGATTGATTTACAAACTATAGTTATATGTTATTATTAAGAATTTCAATATTTTAGACATGATCTTGACATAGAAATTATATTTGTATAAGATTTTATCAAAACTATAATATTATCATAATTTGGGAGAAATTAGCATATTTTTACCGATTTTTTCAAATATATTCCCAAGCTTGTGATGGCAATATACAAGTGATTTCATCATTGTTTTACAAAGTATATGGAATAATACATGAAAAGTATAAGTAATAAGCATCCATGTAGTATATAACTGTACAAATAATACATTTCTATAATGTTGTACAAAATAAATGCTGGGCTATGTGTAAAAGATATGCATTAAAAGTAATTTAAATATATATTTATATATATGAAATCATTAAGTGGAAAATTATCACCGCTTAACGTACCTACATTTTATTTTGTTTTTGCTAATATGTGATGAAGACAACTATAATATAATAGTATGCTTTTTATTATTAATACCATGGAATTTAAATATGAATTTGTTTCATCTTTGAAATAAATACGGTTTTCATGTAATGCTTTTAAGAATTCTTAATATTATGATATTAATATGATATTCTAGACTTTAAGCTGTATTAGAATTGTGTGATAAATATGTGTAAATAGTACATGGGTTTATCTACTGAAAATGAAGCAATCAAAAAAGTTCATATAATATTATATGAACTTATAATTATATTATCAAGTGCAACGATATGTATCGGCCGTTTAGACTCGTTATAATGGTGTTCATGCATTTAGATACACTTAATAACTAAACTGTATATATGCCTTTGATGGTAATTAGGTAGGGATATGATATTTTTTATAATATTACATGATTTTAATGAAATTATTATATTTTTCCCTATTTTTCACTAAAATATTGTAATGTTTCCATATTATGCTTTATTAAAATTATGATATTTTTACTTATTTTAGCAAGATTTTTGTATTTACACACAGACAGCTATGTTTTTATCGAAATTAGTACATTTTAACGTATATTCATATTGATTAGTAATTTTTTAGATTTCAGCATAAATTCTACCTACGTATTTAACGAAAAAATGAGTCAATTATATATGAGTATGTCCTATATTGCATTTAATTGCTGCAGTATATTGTATAGCGTTGTATCAGTATGCATGGCTACGTTGTGATATATTTTATGTATCAACTGTTAATATATAATAATTAATATATGTTTAAGACATTAGGTATCAAATAATATATCGAAAATATTTTATGTAAATTATTATTTGGAATAATAGGTCGAGTCTATATGTATTATGTATGCATGAATGCTGTTTAATTAAATATATATCTATGTACGTATGTACCTATGTATGAATACTGTTTAATTATATAAGAATATGTAAGGTTATATACTAGTATGTGTGTATGTAAATATGTGTATGCCTATATGTAGGCGACTTATTGAGGTGTATATTTGAATGTTTATATGCTTATATATATATTTATGTAATCCATATAATATGTTTAGGTGTTTGTAATGTCAAATATACATATCGGTATATGATTTAATGTGGTTGTTTGCATATCGTACTATGTTTCACATGTTCATGTAACTGTAGAAATAGGTGGTGGCTCGATTATAATATTTATTACTTATTGTTATATATATATATATATATATATATATATATACAATTCTCACTGCACTTGACGAATAATAGTACAATAATAACAGTAAGAGATTTTTTTTTCTCTTAAATACCTATAATCCATGTATGTATATATAAGCTATGATTTTAGTCTAATGTAATCTCATACAATATTTCAATGTATATATGATTGATTAAAAATATAAGTAAGTATCTGTAATATTATTCATGATAGGTTGGCCTAATAGTATTTTATATATATATATAATGATACAAGAATGTATGTACGTTCCCACCTATATGCTCATTGTAGCATGAGCCTGCATGGAAAATGACTAATAACATGAAGATTTATAAATGTTTTATTGATAAAGATGTTACTATAATACTACAGATGTAACGTTAATTATTGTGTAGGTACCTATTTCGAGATTTTTGTAATAAACCGCATAAAGTACCTATCTACTGAAATGAGAGATATTGTTAATAGTTCTTAATTTTCCGATATTATAATTTATACAATGATATATAGCGGAGGTGATATGCCTGTGTGTGTGTATACACACGGTAAAATACAAATATTTTACAAGTGATATGACTGTTGTAAGTATGCGCTGATAAAATATAATATGTGTCGGTCACTTGAGTGATATGTAAGTTACATGCGTTTTCACATAATATACGTTTCGCTCGAGTCGAATGGGGTTTCGTTGGTGGTGACGGCGACTGGAAACGCTTGTGTTTTTCCCATGCACATGCATGAGTTATAATATGTTTATGTCGGTAGTGATATGTAAGATTTAATCTATTCTGTGGTTATATGGTGTAATATCTAATAATATATACTATATACAACTCTATACTAAAAAGTAAATATTTTGGAAATAATAATTCCTTAATATATATAATATAAGGCGAGTTTAGGTAAATATAATATAGACTAGTGGATATGGTTAGAATGAAAAGTAAGGATGCATAAGCATATTTGTGTTTAATTCAAATTTAATAAAATAAATGTTGTATTATTTCTAACATGAAATGTACTGTATCAACGGTGAAGTAAAAATATGATAGTTTTATTTTTGCATTTAGTGATCGAACTATCTCGAAGACGACGTCTGAGACCCTCAGAGTCGATATCCTCTATTCTCCTTAGTCTGTATACACCTACTAGTTACATAAATATATAATATTGTGTGTCATAAATATATAATTTTGTGTATGTTGTCGAGTAATCCTCTGAGCTGAATAAAATATAGGTAGATCTACCTATTTTAATTGAGATATTTTTCTATAATATGCGTGTTTAAGATTAGGCACTATGGTCTCATCTAATAGAATTGAATTATCTAAATGATTATTGGGCATAACAATTTTGTAGTAGTAGGTAGGTATAACCAATTGATGATTGATGTTGTACTTTTGAAAATACTTTTTAGGGTGGATGTATTGGAATGTTTAAATGTATCTATGTAAATGTGACTAAGTATTTTAAAGTATGTATTTCATGTATGAGTCAATGAGTGTGTCTATATGTAACAAAGTGCCTTATATTGATATGTGAGTTATATAACAAGATTAGATGTGTGTGATGGTGTATGACGCGGACTTATATTGTGTCGCGTGGATGGTGATGTGGTGATGGCACAGATATATACAATAACTAGATAGCTAACTGATTATATCTGACGCACTATGATTAAGAAGCCGAACGCCATATGCGTGGTAGTCAATGTTTTTGTTTGTTATCACTTTATCAATTCGAATTTATCATCATATTATTGTACAGATATTATATCAATAATTTATTGCATACATCTTTGTATTATGTACAGTCAATTAGTTTGTTTGTATGTATGTATGTATGTATGTATGTATGTATGTATGTATGTATATATGTACGTGTATTAGAGTTCATATGTAATTGAATGAATAAAGGACTGGGTGGCTGTGAGTGTGTGTGTGTGTGTGTGTGTGTATGCATGCTTGTACGTATGATAAGATACATAATATATATGTTGAGCGTGTGTTCAGAATGAAAACTGATTGGTCATATCATATTTATATGTATAAAATATATACCTATGTATCGTATACAGTATGTCCCAAAAGCATAGTTTTTAAAACAGTTCAAAAAAAAAAAAAATACTAAAATTAAATAAAAATTGACCAAGTTAGAGCAAGTTATGTTTTTGAATAATTGTAGTAAAGAAATAAATTATTGTTTCACATTTCAATAATGAAATATCTAATTTCAGCACACGACAATACTTTTACATTCCTAATTAAAGTTTTGATTTGAATAGAAATAAAAATAGCCGTGTTATATCATTTGCTGAACAGTGAAACTGGTTACCTATTTTTAAGTATTTTAATTATCATGAAGTGAACCTAAAGTTACGATATTGGACATAATCTTACAGTTATAATTAATGCGATTTATAATAAAGATAGAGCTAGTTGAGTAGAGTATGTTTATAAATAATTGTAATAATAGTTAGGTAGGTATGCTGTTTTTAATGGTAATCTGTAAACATCTAATTATTAGTGGAGCTTTTAGGAAAGATTAAAATTAAAATGCAGATAATATTTTTAAACTTGATTGCTAATAGAAAAAAAGATTTTATTACATAAAAACGAAAATAATTCATTACATTATTGTACAATTTTAATCTTTCCTAAAAGCTCCACTAATAATTTATTTTTTTACTACAATTATTCAAAAACATAACTTGCTCTAACTTGGTCAATTTTTATTTAATTTTAGTATTTTTTGTTTTTGAACTGTTTTAAAAAATATGCTCATCAAAATGGCTATCTTAAAAATTTTAAATTCTTAAATGCGTAAAAATTTTTTTTGAAAATGTTTGAATTTAAAGAAAAAAATAATAGAATTTTATGCCATTCAATCAGAATTTTCATACTTAGTACTGTAAAAAAAACCGCGTTTAAATATAGTGATTTTACATGGAGATATTTATTTATTTACGGAATAAATCCATTTACAATATTAATATATAGTGTACAGTGTAACAAAACATATGATGAATATTTAGTTTAGTGATTACATATTATTTAAACCTAGATATAGTACAAGTATAGTTTACAATATATTAAATATAATTACATTTAGACTGAATTAACAGTGAACAATTAAAAACATTGAAACAAAACAAAAAATACATTTTAAATAATCAAACATTAAATGCTGATTTAATACTATTTATATTACAAAAAAACAAATCTAAATTAACTGAATTTGCAATAGACATCAGTGAATTTATTGGGGAGGAAAAAGAATAATTGGTTCGTATAATTTTCAAAGTGAATAAATCGTTATTTCTAGTTAAAATAATTTTTGCTTTAAAATTTAATCTTTCTAGTATTTCTTGGCATTCAATTTTGTTATTTAATAAATTAAAAAGAAAAATGTAAGCTAGATATTTTCTACGATTTCTCAAAGTAGGTATGTTGAAAAAACCAGATACTCCCTCATAACCTGAATGTGAAAGGCGTTCTACATTACATTTGAAGGATAAAAAGCGTAAAAAAGAATTTTGAACGGAATCAAGAATTTGATTTAGAATTAAGGAATTAGGAAACCAAATGAAAGCAGCATATTCTAGTTGAGAACGTACAATAGAAAAATAAATGTTTTTTAATGCGAAATGATTGTTAAAATTTGAACATTGTCGTTTTAAGAATCCTAACTTAGAAGATGCTTTATTTTTTATTTTATTGATATGTTGTTTAAAATTCATTTTTGTGTCGAAAAATACACCTAAATCATTTATTAAATATACACGTTTAATTTCAAGGTTTATAAAATTGTAATTAAAATCAAGAATGGTTTTTTTTTGAGAGAATGAGATAATTGAACATTTATTTATATTTAGTTCCATGCCGTTATTTGTGCACCAATCGCAAAATGCGTCTAAATCTGATTGTAACTTCAAGGCATCAGAAACGGAGTAAATAGTTTTATATAATTTCGCGTCATCAGCAAAAAGTAGAATATTTGTATGTTTTAGTGAAGAAGAAATATCATTTATGTATAATAGAAATAACAGCGGAGAAATGTGGTCTCCTTGTGGAACCCCGGATGTTATAGAAATCGGATTTGAAAAAAACTCATTATATTTTACAATTTGAAATCTTTCTGTTAAAAATGAAGAAAACCATGATAATAGAGGATTTTTTATACCATAATGATTTAATTTAGATATTAATAAGTTATGATCAATTCGATCAAAAGCTTTCTTAAAATCAGTATAATATATTATATCATATCTGTTTGTGTATTCATATTAAAAGATTCAAAAATGGTTTGTTTGAATGTGGCTAAATTCGTAATGGTTGATCGTTTAGTAAGAAAACCATGTTGTTCTTTGATAATAATGTTTTTTAATATAGGGAATAGTTTGTCATTTATTAATTTTGTGAAAATCTTAGGTATGATTGATATTATTGAGATAGGACGATAATTTAAAACGGATGAACGATCTCCTTTTTTAAATAACGCGGAAATATAAACTATTTTAAAAAGTGATGGAAAAGTTCCAGATGATAACGATTGTTTGAATAAGTAGTGAATTGGATATGATAATATGAAGCGGCAATTATAAAGAAATTTAGGAGATATATTATCTGGACCTGGACATAGATTTATATTTAGATTGTCTAATTCGTTGAAAATATCCATTAAAGAAATGTTGGTATTGCAAATATTTGGTATTGAATTTGAAATGTTATGTTTGTAATTAGGATTTGTTAAGGGTGATGTGTATACACTTGAAAAATATTCTTTAAACATGTCTACTATGGATTGTCCATCGCTTGCCTCCTTGTCATTAAATTGCATTAAATTAGGAAGGTCATTTTTAGGTTTTTTATCGTTAAAAAATTTCCAGAAGTATTTGGGATTTGATATTACATTATTTTGAACATTTTTTAAATATGTAGAATAGTCTATATGTCTTAGATTTTTGCATTTAGTTCTTAGATTTGAAAATTTTATGTAATTTGAATAAGATTTTAAATATTTAAAGTTATAATGAGCTTTTTTTTTTTGATTAATTAGTGATTTAAGTTCATTACTAAACCATATAGGATATGAAGAGTTGCGTTTAATGTAAGTTGGTACAAAGCTATTAATTATGTTAGATAATAACGAGTAGAATAATGAAATATTAGATTCTATATTATTATTTAAAAATATATCCAACCAATTAATCGATGACAGTGATAAATGTATTTGATAGTAATTTGCTTTTTCCCAATCATATACAATTTCATTATATTTTAAATCTTTTATTTTTAAAAGTGAAACAACACAACTTATTTCAAGTGGAGGGTGATATAAATCAACATTTACTACAGGAAACTTATTTAAAATTACATTAATAGAGTTATTGTTTGATATAACATAGTCAAGAATATCATTTTTTGAATTACAAATATTATTAAATTGAAACATATTTAAGAAGGAAATGTTGTCGAAAAAGAAATTTTTTGTATTTGTAGAAATTGCTGAGGGAATATTAAAATCGCCAAGTAAAATGATATCTGAGTTGGGATAGTTATAATGGACAAACTCGAGTTGGGTCCCAGATTTCAAAAACAGCATGAGTTGGGTCCCGGTATACTTTATGTAATACACGAGTTGGGTCCCGGTATACTTTATGTAATACACGAGTTGGGTCCCGGTATATTTTATAGAGTACACGAGTTGGGTCCTGATATATTTTATGGAGTACATGAGTTGGGACTAGCCTATTTGCGTTACCCAGGAGACACCACGTGGAGGTTGGCTAGAATGTCTCCCAAAAATTTTGTTTTTTGTTATGTTAAGGTCTGATGTAAAAATTATTAAAATATTAAAATTATTATTAAGTAATTAGATTAATTTTAGAAAATAAAAAATAAGTAATAAATATTTGTACTAAAATAAATATAAGCTAAGGAATAAATTTAAATGACACTTCTTTTACAAAATTTAACCGCGTCAATTCTCCACTAGTAAAAGAAAGCATCTTTTCTCTTAAAAAATTTTCTTTTTCTACGGTTTTTTTGATTGGCTGTGTGGCTGAGCTCCGAAGTGATACATAGATTTCACTCTGAATCCCAAGTAACATTTCTACTAAAACAAAAATGTTAGGGTGAGCTGCACTGATACTAGCATTTAATTTTGCATGATAACTTTCACAACTATTTGTGGTGCGATTTGTGGTTGCTGCAAACTCGGCCCAAATATTAGGTGGAAATAATGCATCTTGCTCTATATACGTTTTCAGTAGATAATCGCAAAATGTATCTACAGTTGTATTTACTGGTTTGATAGTCATTAAGTCATCAATAAAACAATCAAACACCTCCTCTGGTTTCAAAAATGGTAAACCAAAAATACACTTAAGATAGTCACTTATATCATTATTGGAACTTTTATACGCCTTCGATAGCCCAAGTTGTTGAATTTTTCGCCACCAACTTTGCGCTAAGTGAAATCTACAACCCCTAATAATAGCATTTGGCCAAACACACTTGACAGACGTATGAATTGCCACCTCAAAATCGACAAAAATTTGGGTAGGTTGAAAATTCAGTTGAAGAGATGTGCAATAACTCACGATATACTGGAAAGCTTTAGTGTAAGTTTCTAATGTTTTATTGGGTAATATCAAGAACACCAATGGTACATACAATCCATTTCGAAATCCGTGAATAGTAAAAAGTTGTAAGAAGTATTTCGTACAGCTTTTAAACGTACCGTCCATGTATATTTTAGTAACATCACACAAAGCTTTAAAATTTGTCTCGGTTGAAAAACCTATAATATTATCTTCCAAATTATTACAGAATAAAAATTGTTCGTCTTTGTTGGTAGTTATGTTCATTGTGCTTAAACAATTATGTACTTCATGGATGCTTTTAGGTAATTTTGGATATAGTACTTTACGAGCATGATGGATGTTATTTCTTATTAATTTCAAATCGTTAGTGTTTATCGAAGGTATATCACTGTTTTTTAACTCAGATCTAATGAGCTTTGAAGGTCGTGTGGAAATATCATCTTGTGCTTTTCTTTTAACCGAGTTACTTAACTTTTGTCTATTCAGAACCTTTTCATCACATTTTTGGTGATTATGAACGTTACATTTCTCTATTATGTCTAAAGTGGACGATAATTTTAAAAAACACTTACATGTATTAAGATAACACTTCCAACGTTGTACATCATTCCGCAACATTTTGTGGAAGCGAAATTTAAATCCGTCTTCAATGATAATTTTTTTACCTTTTTCGCTTGACATGAAATCCATAATTTAATTTTTATATAATATTAACACTACAAAACACTATACTTATTTTATTTTATATTCTAATAGATGGATACTTCTAGCGTTGACATGTGCCGGTATACTGGCAAGTTACAATAATATGTTATCCGGCGACAACTGTCCGGTTACGTTGTATACGTCTTATTAAGATAAGATATGATAGGTTATATCTATGGATATACCTAACCAAATATATTAATAAATATGGAAGAGACAAAATGTAAAAAAAAAAAAATGTTATTAGATGGACACTTCTAACCTTGACACGTGCTGTCAATATTATACGTGTTAATATCTTATTAAAATAATATAATAATAATAATAATATATATATACATATATAGGTATATATATATATTACCGCGGACCCAATTCGAGTATTATAAAATAAAACCGCGGACCCAATTCGAGTATTATAAAATAATACCGCGGACCCAATTCGAGTATTTTAAAATAATACCGCGGACCCAACTCGTGTTTTTTTTAAGGGATCAAATATCTCGGGACCCAACTCGCGTTTTCCCGTTATAATATATTATATCGTTTATTATTTTAAAATATTTTGAATATACTTCTATAACTGCTTTGTTAGGAATATAAATTGAACTTATAATAACGGTTTTATCTTCAAATTGTATTAATACAATAACCATTTCTAACGTATTATCGGATATATTAATACACCGAGAATATAATTTGTTATCAACAGCGATAAGTACTCCGCCACCTCTAGTAAGATTACTAGAAGTATTATACTACTATAAGTATTTCTATCACATCGAAAAATATTATATTCATTAAAACCTAATTCTGAACTATTTATATTGTTAGATAACCAGGTTTCAGTAAAAGCATAGACGTTGAAGCAAGATAAGGGAATGCGGGAGTTTAACATATGGGTTTTTGTGTTTAAACCACGTACATTTTGATAATAGATTGAGATAGTAAATGGATTTGACTTTACATGTTTTTTGAGTTAATAATTTGTGGATTTCCTTTTATGTATTTAATTATAATATTAGTGCAGAAATTTTTTATTTTTTTCATTAGGTAAAAATTTTTTTTGAAAATGTTTGAATTCTGAATGTTTGAATGTTTGAAAAATCAGAATTTTCGTACTTAGTACTGTAAAAAAAACCGCGTTTAAATATAGTGATTTTACATGGAGATATTAAGGGTGATACGGGACTTTTGGGACTAACTGTAATACTGTATATTATGTAAATTGTATAATATGTTCAGGAGTTTGTGATAATGATGTTTATATAATTGTTTGGATATAAATGATGTAAGTATGCACCTATATATCTAAACTATATTATAATATATTTGAGATACATTCCGGTGTATGCTTTAGCGAGATGTTTATTCGAATAGGAATATTATAATATGAAAATGGTATAATATTTTTAGATTTGTGTTATGTTGTAGGTACCTACCTTATATGATATTATGAGCATGTATGTTAGTATGTATGTATGTATATATGATATAGTCGATACAAATGTACATCAGAATATTATATTTTTTTTTTAAGGGGTAAATAAAAGGGGAGGTAATGTATTTGATTATTAAGGGGTAAAATATATGTAGGACAATTGTTCGATATAGTCGATACAAAACATGTACATCAGTATAATATACATATTTTTTAAAGTGTAAATAAAAGGGGAGGCAATATATTTGAAGGGGAAGGCGTAAAATATATGTCTGTCACGTGTCGGATTGGGTGGCGTGTGACGAGCCAATGTGTGTTGCGGGTTGCCTATATTGAGTAATTTATACAAGATTCGGAGGCGCCTATACTATGAATTGCCTATACAGAGGAGTCTATGCTTTTACATGTAAAATTTAAGGTGGAGGAGATTCAGAACATACTTATTCAACCTACTATAATAACTTACTATTAATATTCCCCAGAATAGAATGTCTAAAATTAATGAAATATCTTGACAAAAATATATTTTTTTTTGCGCATTGCACTTATGATTACGATAAAAATATATGATTAACACAAAACTCAGTCTTAAAAAAGGTGGGTAAGTGGATGTCGCTCTGCTGTACAGTAGGTTACAAGTGGGTCACTGTATAATGGATGCTTTTAAATTTGAATTCAATGATACAATATCATTGTATAAGAAAAACGATTCTGAGCGAAGACGGTATGTCAGTCTAGGTTTAAGACAAATTATATACATATATCTATGGTATTAAAAAAAAAATTGACCTATAATAAATTCCAAATTAATCATATCACATTAACACAATATCCATTAGGTACTTAGAAGTTAGAACACGTTATACATCAACATCAATAACAAACCCTGATACTAGTGATACTATCATAGATATATAATAGTACACTTTAGAAGTTTCAAGTAGGTACCCACGAATAATATTATATAATCACATCAAAATAACTAGGTTTTAGATTCTGAGCAGAGCAAGGAAGCTAGTGGTTTTTTTAATATGTAATTTCGTTCAAATTTGAACTTAAAATGACTATAAAAATAAACTGTGATTGTATATTTTTTAGATTTTTCGGTAAGAGAATTAACAACTTACGTGGAATCATGTTTTAAATTTTCAATCCTTAGCTATAAAAACTGAACATTTTATAATTTATTAATTACGATGATTAATAATTTTCGAGATTTTGAAAAATTCTGTCAAAATTCGATGTTTAAATGCTTATAAAAAAAAATTGTGCCTATGTATTTTTAATATTTATCAACTGATATTGTAACAATATATCAGGAGCCTTGTAATAAATTTTTACACTTTTTGGCCCAACAGATAAAACTTTATTGATATTCATAGAAAAAAAAACTAAAAAAATTGAAAAATGAAAATGTCCGTAAACAGCTCAAAAAGAGTCAAAATATTTTCAAAATTGTATGGTGAATAGGAAATGCTAATATAAAAATTCAGTGAAATTTTCATGTATCTATAGTAATTCGTTTATGAATAACAACAAAATAAGGAAATCGCTACATGAGAAATCGAGTGAATATCCAATGTTATAAAAATTTGAATTTCAAACGCTCATAAAAATTTAATTTAACTGTCCGGTAGAGATTTTTTTATTGATACAGGTAGACAATCTTATAAGGAATCTTGTATTACATTTTCATATCTTAGATTTAAAAAGAAAAATTTTTACGAATTCTTAACTCAAAATAATTTGCTAATTTTCGTGATTTTTTCATATTTTGTCAATTTTTGAACTTTAAATGCTTATAAAAAAAAACTGTGACTAACGATTTTTAATATTTTTCTTCTGCTTTTGAAACAATATACTAGGAGCCTTCTATTAAATTTTCAAGTTTTTTTAACCAACAAATAAAATTGTATTGATATTTCTAGAAAAAAAACTAAAAAAAAATGAAAAATGAAAATGCTGTAAAGTGCAATGCTCAAAAATATATATTTTTGTCAAGATATATTTCATTAGTTTTAGACTTTCTATTCTTGGTAATTAATAGTTATTAATTCACAAATTTTAAATTATTTTTACATTAAATAAATCACTGGTATTAAACAAATTTTATAAAAAGTTTTAAATAAAAACGAACGTGCATTATATGTTTACTTGTGTGACGACTATGAGTTGGCAAATACGAAACACGAGGCGACCACCAACATTGCCACTGGATACACCAGTGAAGATGGATATATCGACTTGCTTGGCAACGAGGAGGATGATGATGATGATAATTCTTTTTTGTTACACAAAACAATATCAGATTTTGGTCTCAATGTGAATCCATTTGTTTCAAATGAATATCTAAATAGTGAAACAAAAAAACCAATAAAACATTACCTTTAAGTACAGACTTACAGTACAACAATATAATTAATATAAGTGATGTATACATTAGGAATTATGTAATATATATTATGAAATATATTATTATCGTATATATATGTATACATACATACGGTTACGGATACCACATAATTTAGGTTGTATCAAAGTGATCTACTTTATCAGTTACCTATCAATCACCTAAACACATTAAAAATTCGTTCACAGGTACACGCTTACACTCATGTATGTCTATTTAAAAAAATTGAAAATCGATGATTAACTCATTTTACCGCTAAAATTAATTGAAAAATAATATTTAAAAAAAATAATTTATACTTCAATGAAATGAAATGTGATTTGTTTTACATTTAATATTTTATCCAGTAAATAGATTATATTATGATGGATAATATAAGACATAGATAAATTATATATTATTATATACCTTAATCATTTTTATGCGTTTTAAGTTACATAATATTTAACTATTGCCCAAAATTAAAAAAAAAAGTACAGTTGTAAAATGCACTCAGAAACTTAGTACCTACTATACAGAGATATTTTATTTTATAAATTGTTTAGACGCCACACAATTGCTATTTAAGGCTTTTTATGTAGGCAAAATTATTGAAATGTCAAGAAAAATATTACTATTCTTAAAACTAATTCAAAGTATTTTTAAATGTCTTCACCTACATGGTTGTTAAGTACATTTCCATACATTGTGTACATTTGGTAAAGTTACTGAAAATACTGTTCCCAAATGTGTGATATAACCATTTTCGCGGATAAATTATGGGTTTCTTAACGATGCCTACAGCTCATATAGGTTTTTTTTTATATCATACCACGTTGTGCTTATCAAATATTATTAAAATGTAATTCAATTATTAATTGCTCCTCACCCTATTGAGTATTGTGCATTGTCGCTTGGCGTGTGTACCTGCCACGTTTCGTCTTTTTCCAAAGTTGGCCAATTACTCAAGTCAACATGTTCGTCCTCGGAGCCCACGTTAATTACCACCAGGTAAGTTTCTGCTGACGGCAGTGACCTAATCGAATAAAAAATCGTAAAATCGTAGATTAAGTACCGTTTGCTGTTCATATAATAATAATAAGAGTGCATGCGGATATCAAACGTATGTAAACATATTATTTGGAGATATTTAGTTATATTTTTCTGTATGTTATACTTATACAGACACAAGTGTAAGGACAAACTTAATAGTTAATAGACAGGCCATTTTCACTTGTGCGGGATATTCAAAAACGATTAAATCACTACGCAAATAGTCCTTCGAGTATAATAATGAATAAGTTATTAATAATATTGCGTTTCTGCACGTAAACCTCACGATCACTGCGATCGATATAATAATATAATGTTATGAAAATTATCGTCACAAAAGATTGTTTGTTCGATATACTGTATTATAATTATTGAACGAATGAATAATAAAAACTTATGATAACGTGTAGATCCCAAGGCTAAAATAAATTAATATATCAATTATCTATATCAACAAGTTGGTTGTCAAAAATAATTGTTTTCATATTTTTGACACATTTAATGTGTAAATAGGCATTGGGCATTATTGAGCTGCTAGCTAACACCAGCTGTACACCTGTGACTGCACTTTTATTGAAGAATAAAAAATGAGAAATTAAAATATTTTCATTATTACCTAAAGTTACATTAATCAGATATATAAATGATTAGTACCACTACCTATTAATATAGGTATAGGTCTAATTTTCTTATATTATTGCGTGTGCGTTTCAGTTTTGATTACTATTTTATTAGAACCACCACCGACGAGGCGAGGGAAAGCTAATTAATTTGTTTGGTATGGAAATGCATTCTCCGAGGTCTGCAGGTTGTGTATTAAGCGTACACTGTGCACCACCTACCACCTACCTGGTAAACGCGTACACACACTGGGACAGATCTTTGCCGTCGAACGAACCGCGCTGCACCGTCCGGGTCTCCCGGAGCTCGGCCAACGGCTTGTACACGGTGCAGTGGCTGCAGTGCTGCTTCCGTCCAGCTTTCCGACCCCTCGGGTCCACCGTCTGTTCCCAGCGGATGGCCGTGTCCGACATGCCGATGATCTCCTCGCCCATGTACGTGTACGGGACGCTGGGCAACAACATGTTCTGCATGTTCATGGCGTCCACCATTTCGCCGCCAAACCGGGTGGCCACGCGCGGATTGTCGTGGTTTCCGATCTTCACACATAAAACGTATTAAATTGTACATTTTATTTTACAAAATGTAAAAATAAAATTATAAAATTATAGACACCATTCTATACATACTTTATTCTCTTCATTTTTCTTTTCACGTCTGGCGGAAAAAGCTTTGAATATACATTCCGCAAGATTGAGTAATAAAATAGCCATCATAAAATTTGTAGAAAAATAAAATATTTATTTATTTAATAAAATTTTGATAAAATTGAATGATTTATTTATCAATGAATATTTTATACGATGAATGCATCTAGTGTGTATTTACTATTTAGATATTATATTACTATGACTACGGTCGTATCAGATGTCTCCGCCATTTAATTTCGCCGCGGTACCATTTCGCCGCCAAATTAATCCCATTTTGCCGCCGACCCATTTCGCCGCATAAAATTATTTTTGTCTTAGAACATGGTTATGAATTTGTGATTTGAAAAGTGATAAATAGACACAGAGAAATATTTATCAGAAATATTTATCGTTTGAAACGATCTTAGTGCTAATACTATCTCAATTCTGAAGTTATCGATTGATAAATCCCCAATAATTATATAAAATATAAATAAAATAGAATGAATAGTGTATCGTCGCAGCGATAATTGCAAAGTTACCACATTATATAAATATATATTTTTCTTCTTAGTTGAGGTGTGGAAGTCACAGCTATTTTTTTTACAAAAACTGAATAAAATTTTATTATAATTTACATTTAATTAGTTATACCTATTGCTTTTACAATTTTGTGGTTTGATTTAAATACATTTTCTTAAAGATGCATAATAGTAAAACATATTAAACTGACAATAATTAATGGTTTATATAAAATAATGATTATAATATAATATAATGATTATATTAATTTGGATTTTATAATTAATATACCTACTATACAATTAAAAAGTAGGTAGGTACCTAACGTTCAATATTTTATATTTTATGTTTTATATTGCTAAACATTAATGCTTAATGCCTATACAATAATATTATAATATAATAGTATAATAGTATTTTAAGTATATAAAATAAATAGGTAAACTTTATTTAATATAATAATTTATATATTTAATACAGAACAATATAATATGATGCTATACTATGCACAACTCAGTAAACATTTCAGATTTATAAGATGTCTATTTTAGGTCTAAATATCTATAAATCTATCTATAATAATAAAATAGGCCAAATAGGGAGGAAATATTACAAGACAAAAACATAATTGGATATTATTAGCTAATAAAATACTTAAGTTAAATAATGTTTGTTAATTGTAAAAAGACAAAATAACAATTTCATGACATTATTTGAGTTTAATTAGGTGTAAAACAAATTAAAATAATTATAATATTAACACACTCTGTACGTTTTATTTATTACTTTTCATACTGTATCATCTGTACCTTAACTTAGGTAGTATCTTCTTGGTACACTAAGTGTAGTCAAAATTAACACTACTAAATCATTGCTCGTAAAGACGTTTTTTCTAGTACTAAACAACTCTTTTATTCCTATTGTAACAAATTCCCCCTACTCACTACTCAGGTATGTTTTTAGACAAACGACTTAACTGGGCCCACCATATTAAAGCAAAAAGACTGCTATTCAACCAAAAAACATAGAAACCTCTACTTTTTATTAAATACAAAAAATCAAATATAAACCTTTAAAACAAATTAATTTTTACAAAACATTATTAATGGCCATTTGGTATTACAGTATTCAATTGTAATGAGCGAGCAGCTTAATCATCAAATTTACAAAATAACCTGGAATTTCAATCAACTTCACTCTGCTAATAATAGGTGCACCCTAATACATCTCCAATCACACTTTACACTAAGAGATCAACAGAACAAAAATATTTTCTCACCATCGACCCTTAATGTCTAAAACTATTTGTTTAAAATGTTATGATATAGTAGAATTATTTATATTGTTATAATATGTTATGTACCTATTAAATAGGTACCTAAATGTAAATAAATGAAACCATATTAAAATTCATGTAATCATTCATGTAATTCATGTTTCACATCTAGGTGATCTATAAATTATTAAACTTTAGGTATAAACTAGGTATAAAATATACCTATGCTTATAAAAATGTATTTAAATTCTGTGTTGGCATATACATTTAAGTGGGTACATATTTTATAGGTAGATTAAATAAAAATTGTAATTAATATTTAATATATTAATATACTATATTTTTTTAAATTTTCAGAGTGTCAAATATTAATACCTATCTATTAATTTGCGACAGTTGTATCATTTGTTTCTTAAGCTATTAACCATTGAAATCAAAATAATCATTGAGTATTTATATTATTTTATATTTATAAGTAAGTTCTCAAATACCTATAAGTTATAATTTTTATTTTTTATAATTTTAGTATAAATAAAATTATATGAATTACAATAAAAAGTTAAAATAAAATGGATTGTAAAAATATATTACAAGTGTAAATACATAGACACATAGTGTTAGTATAAATTTAAAAAAAAAGTTGTAGGTACACAAAGCTAGATCTCATAGTCTTGTACTTCGTTTAATCTGAAAAAAAAAATTGTACACCATATTGGTGTAAAAATCTTGAAATAAAATTTCAAATTCATCATTTGTTTCCAAAAACTCAAAAAATGCCCCAACAACTCTAAAATGCCCTAAAAAATTAAGAAAATGACCTTAAAATAAAAAAATTCCAAAAAATGCAAAATAAACTTTCTTATTCTCATTCAAAAGTACATGAAACAAATTGTTGACAAGACGAACTTGCACTGTAAGCTTTGGAAAACAATGCAAAGTGCATCGAAATCCCAGCCCTACTTATAACCAACCATCATCGTCCGACTAAAGTATACTTACATATAGGTATGTATTTTATACGCAAATAGTTTGAAAAAGTCAGACGCACATTACGACCAGTACCTACACATTAACACAAATTTAAAGAATATTGAAACGAAACTTCCAACTAATTCCAGGGTAGTAGTTAGACTTCTCGACGCGGGCCGGGGGTTATTTCAGGCGGCTTGGGGGACCCTGGCCCCTTACGAGCCCTAACCTATCCCCCAACACCTACCACCGATTCCGAAATTTTGTTCTTCCTCGTCCCGCCACAAAAGAAACTTATCCCCCAAAATCACCTAACCTAATCCCCAAAAAACCCACTGAAAATTTTACACCCCAACCCCTCAAAAAATTTACTCCCCACGAACCAAACTTTTTTTTTCATCACCTCACTACACATAATCTGAGGGGTGCTGAGAATGTCCCCGGGACCCCACTTGGAAAGTTCGATATCTCGGGAACGGTGAAAGCACAAACGTCGGGATGAAGAGCACAAACAAGCACAAACGAAGCACAAACGAATAGCCCACTTCAAATTTAAAATTTTTGAGGTGGGGGTGCTGAGCATGTCCCCGGCACCCCCACTTAGAAAGTTCGATATCTCGGGAACGGTGAAAGCACAAACGTCGGGATGAAGAGCACAAACAAGCACAAACGAAGCACAAACGAATAGCCCACTTCAAATTTAAAAATGTTGAGGTGGGGGTGCCGGGGATCTTAATTTTCATCCAATACAGCTGGTTCAACAATATTATCTTCTTTGTTTAAAAACTTTGAATGTAATGTACAAAGTGTATTTAGTTCATTTCTAATTTTTCTGCGTTTAGAACGTCCACTTCGAATCATTTTATAAGCTACAAAATGAATTTTTAAATACAATTAAATAAAGAAACTCATATTATGTTATTAGTTATTACTAGGGATGAGAAGTTATAGGATTTGCACATTTTTTTCTATATCTCCTATTTATAGTCAAGTGAGCTAAAAATCTGTTCTATAACCTAATTAATTAAAATTTAGTATTTAAATTTTGCATATTGTAGCATATATTGGTAGTTTTCTTAAAAGTTGCATATTCATGTTTTTTTGAGCATAAAAATGCATATTCAGTAAAATTATTTATTATTTTATTGAATTTTCTAAGTTTGTAGTCAATAATCAATAACATTTAATAGTATATAAAAGCAACAAATTTACAGGTATGAAAAAATAATTATTAAATATATTACAAGATTATAAAATTTTATTTTTATTATTTTAGATTAAATCACCTGATAATCAATACACCTACCAATCATTTATCACCTCATATTTATACCTAGTATTAATTTTTTATCACTCAGTTAAAAATTATTTATATTTTAACAGAATCAATTTTAACGAAATATTATTTATATTAATTTATTATTAACATGTTTTTTTATTTATAGAAAAAATTGCATATTATAATATATTTTTTGCCTATTTTCAAATTTTTGATGCATAAATCATAATTTTTCCTTGCATATTTTGTCTACCTATTTTAGCTCCTATAAGTTCTCATCCCTACTTATTACTAACTGAAATTAAAATTAATTGAAACAATTGAGCGGGTAAGTAATTTAGTTATATTATTTTGAACTATTCATTATTATTTATTACCTATCATGGTTTTTTTTTTTAAATAATTCATGGCAATCAAAATACCTAAATAATTATTAGTCAATTAAAAATACAGAAAATTTAGTTCCCATGTTGATAGGTCAGGTACCTTTCTTATATTTTATTACATTGGTACCTACTTTCTTTCAGATTGTGGTTGTAGGAAATTTTTAACTTTAGGTTGTACAAATTACATACCTAATATTAGTTATAGGTACCTATACGTAGTATTAAGAATCAAGTAAATATTATTTATTAGCTACCTAGTATAAAGTAAGTTACCTAATTTTATTTAAATTTAAATAAATATAAAAAAGTCTATACATTATAATAATTAGTAATTACTTAGGTAATATGTACCTACCTAAGTAGGTATATTAATTGTCTTTATTTAGATTCATAAAATAGGTACATACCGACCGAAACTACATAATTTTATGTAGATAGATATTTATTTTAAGATGATGCTACATCATTTGTCTGTCTTATACACGTGTATTAAAAAATATCATCAAAATACCTACGTTAATTTATCAGAATCAATTGTGTATTGCTTGTTTTAATATTGGATGTGAATTGATCTATTTTGAAACTCAAAGGTAACAACATTATCAATACTCAAGCATCGGTTTTTTTATATTTTAATTTTCAAGTAACACATGAGTATGTGTAAATATATCACATAGTAAAAAGGCTTCGGTACCTACCTATCTCACTTAAAAATAAAAATATAAAACAATCTAACGCTTAAGAACAGATAATATCCTTACCTTTCAATTTAGTTAAAGTAAACTAGTTAAGTTAAAAAGTTAATATAAAATTAACTTACTAACTTAACTTTAACTTTTTAACTCGCTAATGCCCAGCCTTGCATTTTTGCACTTTTGGCGCTTATGTCATAAAGCCTTATTTTTGCAAATGAGTTCCGATTTTTCAGGTAAAAATTATAAAATGTGCACTAACAAGTTGCAGCCCGAAAAAGCTTACATTCGACTTCGAAGTAAGTAAGTATCATAGTGATATTATCGTAGCCAAGGTAATATAATATCTAAATAGTAAATATTAAACACACTTCATTTATAAATCGTTCAATTTAAAAATTTAAAATTAATCCAATTTAACAAAATTTAGAATATAATAGAATATTTTATTTCTCCATAAATTTTATAATGGCCATTTTAATACTCAATCTCGCGGAATGTATATTCAAATCTTTTTCCGCCAGACGTGAAAAGAAAAATGAAGAGAATAAAGTATGTATAGAATGGTGTCTATAATTTTATAATTTTATTTTTACATTTTATAAAATAAAATGTACAATTTAATACGCTTTATGTGTGAAGATCGGAAACCACGACAATCCGCTCGTGGCCACCCGGTTTGGCGGCGAAATGGTGGACGCCATGAACACGCAGAACATGTTGTTTTTGAAGAATTGTAACGACCAGGAAATTACCATAAAATTAAAATCGTTAAACCCAAGGTGACAAAATAAATAACAATTAATTATAGATTACCATTGTACTTTGGACATACCGAATGGGGTTTGGTAAGTTCCCACACGAAACACAGCAGGTAAGCGAGTACATATGTAAGTTCCAACACGAAAAAAAATACGCCCGTACGTAAGTTCCCACACGAAAAAAAATACGCCCGTACGTAAGTTCCCACACGGAAAAAATTACACCTGTACGTAAGTTAAGTTATTAAGACTTAGGAATGACAACTTAAACGAAATTTTTTATGTATAAAATAATAATAATAATAATAGAAAAAAATCAAATTTTATTTGGTTTATTTCGAAAGCTCAAACACTTCACATAGTCAAATTATAAGATTATAACTTACAAAAAATTACACAGTATGACTATGTGAAATGTTTGAGCTATCGCAATAAAACTAATAAAATTTGATTTTTTATATTATTATTTTTATTTTATACATAAACAAATATTATACACATTATATTATTAATTTTTATTATATATTATACGGACTAGATTCAATTGGACTTTTTTTATGCAATACAAAAACAAAACAAATTTTAACCACACCAACTACGTTTAAGTTGTCAGTCCTAAGTCTGAATAAAGTGGGAAGGAAGTTTGTGTTTGGCAAGGCTGAGCATTAATAATTTATAAAATTATAAGCAATTTATATAAACATTATTATGTGTCTGAAGTTTCGTGTGGGAACTTACGTACAAGTGTAATTTTTTTCGTGTGGGAACTTACGTATGGATATCCAGGGGTAATTTTTACCTGCTATATCTCGTGTGGGAACTTACATTCGCCCTACCGAATTACCAAAGAATGATAAATAAAAACTGGGCTAAACAACTTAGCTATTTCTATTTTATAATAGAAACGTTTTTTCCAAGAATTTTATCCACGTATAGGGTGTACATAATCTCCGTACCACCATATTTTTGATTTGGTCAATACTGATAGTGGACAATTATTATACTCAAACAACATTTTCCTTCACCCTTTAAAAGGCTTAGGACTTTCTGTCTCATCATATTCTGATGTTATAGACTGGCGGGCTTAAAAATGTTGTTTTAGCTATTACACATTATTCAAAATGTTGTCAAATTACAATAAATTAGATACAATCATTTTTACAAGTCATTAAAATGTTGTCAAATTATAATAAATTAGTAATTAATAAATTAAAAATCAATTTTTTTAGATTTGTAATCTGAATATATTTTTTTCATAAATATTTATTAATACTTTTCAAGATAATTAGTGTACCCACTTAAATAGATCACCAAGATATACGATAATAATATATTTCATAATATATATTACATAATTCCTAATGTATACATCACTTATATAAATTTTATTGTTGTACTGTAAGTCTGTACTTAAAGGTAATGTTTTATTGGTTTTTTTGTTTCACTATTTAGATATTCATTTGAAACAAAATTGGGACCAAAATCATCTGTTATGGTTTTGTGTAATCATTATCCTTATCAGATATCAGTATCATCCTCCTCATCGCCGCCGAGCCCTTCAAAAGTATTTCCAGTGGCGATGTTAGTGGCCGCTGCGTGCTACAATATGTTCAAAATTTTAACAAGAAGAAGATGTTCTTATTTATATAAATTGTATAAAATTTGGCGTGTATTGTATCCAATTTTAATAAAAAAATTTTTTTTATTGTAAGCATTATTATTATTATTATTATTATTATTATTATCTATAATATAATCTAATTATATTTTAAACTTTAAGGTTTTATATGAAGTCTTTATTACCCGAAATTATTGATCCACAATTCCCTAAAAGAATGCTGAAATCAGATAGGTATTCGAGAACCAGATCACATAAAAAAAAAATGATAAAATATCCAATTCTTAAAAATGTCCAATTTTATTTTACCTTTGGCGTTTAGTGTGTGTTCAACCATGTATCAGTGTACATATACTTTGTTCGAACGCGGCTGAACTTCCCGCCGAATCTACCAAAGTCCAAAGGCTTTACAAGTCTCGTGGCCGGCGCGGAATGTTCGCGAAGAGTCGTTCCCCCTCCACGGTGTCCACACGCCGGCTGGCGTCCACCGTCCACGGCCCCCGTGCCGGGGACTCTGTCTGTTTGTCTCTTACCTACGCTCGAACTTGGCGGATCACGCACCGCCGGTTCGCGTTGCTTCGTGTGGCTGTGTTTAGACCTCGTGGTCATTATTAGTAATTATTTATTATTTATGATTATAATTGGTGCACGTCTATACCGTCGTAAACTTGGAGACAGTCTAAGTTTGACGGATTGTGTCACCGCGCACCACCGAATTTATTAATTATTATACGTGTCACCGCTGGGCCGTCGTTCAACTGCGCCGCAGTGCCGATTTTGGCTGTTGACGAGGAAGACGCTGTCGCATTTCCAGCGAGGACCGTGCTGACCAGTGACCTGTCCCCGAGGTGTCGATCAGGTCATATTGTAAAATTATTATTACCTATTGTTTAAATTATTATTATTGTTTATTGTTCAAATTATTATTATTATTATTGGTGTAGCGCGTGTTAAATTGTACACGGCGTCTACATTGATTACTAGTGTGTAAAAAATATATATATCGCGTCATTACGCATTAAGACTTGTACGAGGTAATATATTGTGAGTTCGCCCCTTCCCGTCCACAGCATTCCGCGAGTCGTTGTCGCTAACCGCGATTTTTAAAAGTAGGAGCGGCACGGCGCACATTTTTGGTAGCAGGGCGTGGTTTTCCGACCTTTGTGGGGGTTCGGTAGCGGGGTAGCGGTGTGTTTGGATCTTTTTGGTGGGCTGGTATCCACATAGTGTTTCCTACGGTGCTTATAGGCGACATAGTTTATTTTTATTTGTATTTGATTTATATTTATATTATATTACACTTCACTCGTAATGACTGACGAGAAAGACATTGAGCGTACGTCGCGCCAGCTCGCGCGTGCTATAGTAAAGCGTACTACCATTATATCGCAGATTCGAGCCATACATGCTATGTCGTTGCGCGTACAATCAGAGCCTGATTTAGCCTCAGAGTTTGCGTTAAACGCGGCTGATTTAGACGCGCTATGGTTTCAATTTCGGAAGGATGACGATTCTGTATTAGACCTTTTAGTGGCGTCCGATAAGCTCACCGATTATTCACCCGACTTGACAGCGGAGGTACGCCAACTAATTAACGCGGCTAAAAATATCGCCCAGCGGTTAATCCCGACAGGTGCCGACGCCGTCGACTTATCTTATCTCCGAGATGGGACATCAAGTGTTCAGAAACCGCGAGAGGATCCGGTTAAGTCTCTCTCCCGCTTACCTGATATACCTCTACCCACGTTCGATGGTGATTACCGATCGTGGCCCAATTTTCGCGACAGATTTTCAGCGCTTGTCAATTCGCGATCCAATTTATCGAACATCGATAAGATGTACTATCTAATAGGTTGTCTAAAAGGTGCCGCAGCCGACGCTGTCCGAGGCATACCGGTGTCGGCGGACAATTACGAGTTAGTAATGAACACCTTATCTGACAAATTTAATCGACCGCGTTTGGTCGCAACGGCACTTGTCGACAAATTATTGCAATCGTCGGCCATGACACAGGAGTCGCTTAACGACTTGAACACGTTTGTAGGCACGTTCAGTGAATCCATCTCATTACTAGACGATCTAAGAATACCAGACTCTGGGTCTTTTATTTTATTTTCTATAGCGTTTCGACGTCTACCTGTTTCTACCCGCAAATTATTTGAAGCGAGTAGTACAGTCGATTACCCGTCGATAGGACAATTATTAGATTTTCTCCGGGCCCGAGTGGCCATTCTCGAAGTTGTGGGCGAATCCCACAAAAGTAGTACTAATAATGCGCCGTCAAAGTCGACAGGTCAGTTCCGAAAGGGGGGAGATTACGCTGGGAAGCCTCGCTTGACGTCTTTAGTAGTTTAGTCGCGTCCAAGTCAAATAGTACGTGTCCATGTTTTGCGGGTACGCACGCATTAACATCGTGTTCGCGGTTCAAAAATTGGGGTCTCGACGAGCGCGCTCGATGGACGCGCGATAAAAAATTATGCTTTAATTGTTTTAGTGACGAACACTGGGTTCCCAAGTGTAATGTTAAATCGAGTTGTCAGAACTGCACGCGTAAACACCACTCGCTTCTTCATCAAAATATATCGTCCAGTAGAGATCGCGATGATCGAAACGAGTCACCGGCTGCCGAGGCGTCGTTATGCGCGTCCGTGCCGCGTCCCCCTCCACACCAGGCCACGTCTATAATTTTAGGTACCGCACTAGTGCATATGCGCGATCGTTCCGGGTCGTGGCAAACAATGCGCGCACTGATAGATTGTGCGTCGCAGATAAGCGCCGTTACGAGTGCGTGTGCCGATCGGTTAGGCCTTAAGCGCGCCCGTTGGACAGCCCCGATAAGCGGTTTATCCGGAGTTCCCGTAGTAAATGTCCAAGGTCGCGTTGAGTGTAACGTACAGCCGCGGTTTGCGTCCGAACCTGTACTTTCCATAAATGCGTGGGTGTTGCCCGCCATAACGAGTGACTTGCCTCGAACAACGCTACACTCGAGCATTAAAGAGAGGTATTCTAATCTCGCGCTCGCCGACCCGTCATTCGATATCACTTCACCTATTGACGTATTATTAGGCGGCGATGTATACGCGTCAATAATGGACGGTCGAAAATTTTCGGTGGACAAAGCTTTACCTACGGCGTTTAGTTCCGTCTTTGGTTGGATTTTAATTGGCCCAGTGTCCGACCGAGAGGCTCACCCGTATCAATCGGTGCCGGTCGTTATGACTGTTTCCATTGAAGGGTTAATGGAACGGTTTTGGCAGGTTGAGGAGCCAGAGGCTGCGCCCGCGACGTTCACGGACGAGGGGCGTTGTGAAAGATTATTTTGTAAACAGTCTATACGCTTGCCGTGCGGCCGTTTTTCGGTACCGTTGCCCTTTCGTGCGCCGCCGTCAGCTGATACTTTCGTCGGGTCCCGCGAACTCGCGGTGCGACGTTTTGACGCACTCGAACGTAAATTGGCTACAAGCCCTCAATTACAATCATTATATGTCCAATTCATGTCGGAATACATTTCGCTAGGTCATATGTCCGTCGCGACGTCCCCGGGACGTTATTTTATTCCGCACCACGCGGTGTATCGTCCGGCGATCGATGAAAATAAAATACGCGTTGTATTCGACGCTTCCGCGCAAAGTAGTCGCGGACCGTCATTGAATAATTGTTTGTTTACCGGTCCTAAGTTACAACAGGACATAGTCGACATTTTGACTAGATTTCGGGTCCCCAAGTACGTGTTTACGACCGATATTTGCAAAATGCATAGACAAATATTAATTTTACCGGAATATCGTCAATTCCAACATATCTTTTGGCGACCGTCGCCACACGACGAACTTGTAGAATATGAATTAAATACCGTTACGTACGGCGTTAATTGCGCGCCTTATCTCGCTCTACGCGTGTTACAAACTATCGCATCCGATGATTGCGATAATTTTGAGTTAGTGCGTAACGCATTGACGCGTCAAACCTATGTCGACGACATTTGCGACGGGGCAGATACAATTTCGAACGTATTAAAATTGCAGTCCGATTTAATCTCTGTTATGAACAAGGCGGGATTAGAACTGAAAAAGTGGGCGTCAAATACGCCACGCGTTTTAGACGCGGTATCAGCCGCAGATCGCGTGTGTGCGCCTATGCCGTTCGAATCGGTCGACGGCTACGGTACTAAGGTGCTCGGCTTACAATGGCATCCCGAGGGGGACTTTTTTTGTTGCGCCTTAAGTCTTGACTCAGCACCCGTATGCACTAAACGTGGCATCCTTTCTTTAGTAGCGCGTATATTCGACCCGCTAGGTGTGTTCGCTCCCGCGGTATTTTTGGCTAAGTCCATAATGCAGCGTACCTGGCATCTCGGCATGACTTGGGATGATCCTTTACCAAACAATATTCACGACGAATGGATCGCGTTCGTCTCCGACCTACCGTCGTTATTAAATATTCGGGTTCCGCGTTATTTGAACTCGAGTCACGGCGCGCCGTGCTATTTAATTGGATTTTGTGACGCCTCGAAACTCGGCTACGCGGCGGTCGTGTATGTGCGTATGGCTGACGTCGATGTTAACGCGTCCGTATTTTTAATTGGTACGAAAACTAAATTAGCGCCCATAAAATCATGGGAGCGCATAAAATATCCGAAAATATTGTGTCCGAACAGTATTTTAGCCGAAAAATATTTTTTCCAAATAATATATCATAAGAAATGTATTTTAACAGAACAGTATTTTTGCCGAAACATATTTTATCCGAACAGTATTTTTGCCGAAAAATATAACGTCCGAAAATAAAATACAAGAAAATATTTCTTCCAAAAAATATTTAATCAAAATTATACTACACGAAAAAATTCAATCCGAAAAATATTATGTTAGAACAGTATTTTTGTCGAAAAATATTATATCCGAACCGTATTTTTACCGAAACATATTTTGTCCGAACAGTATTTTTGCCGAAAAATATAACGTCCGAAAATAAAATACAAGAAAATATTTCTTCCAAAAAATATTTAATCAAAATTATACTACACGAAAAAATTCAATCCGAAAAATATTAGGTTAGAACAGTATTTTTGTCGAAAAATATTATATCCGAACCGTATTTTTACAGAAACATATTTTATTCGAACAGTATTTTTGCCGAAAAATATAACGTCCGAAAATAAAATACAAGAAAATATTTCTTCCAAAAAATATTTAATCAAAATTATACTACACGAAAAAATTCAATCCGAAAAATATTATGTTAGAACAGTATTTTTGTCGAAAAATATTATGTCCGAACCATATTTTTGACGAAACATATTTTATCCGAACTGTATTTTTGTCGAAAATTATTTTTAGGGTGATATCGCAACAGTGATCTCTAGTGGACACTGAATTGAAACTTTACTCATTAGACATGCTATATTATTGTGGCAAATTAAAAGTGTCATCCAAACGTGTACGCATGCAACGACCGAGAGGATGCGCTGTTAGGTGTTTTCACGATCCGCAAGCACACGCCTACTATTCGCAACCGGCTGACGGTGGCGCCGAGTGCTCGTTCGGGACTTCGGGAGCGCCGTTTATTTGTCTATGAACGTTCGTCCAGTACCATTCGTATCATTATAAAATTCATTATATGCAAATTCCGCCGTAATATTTTCAATAACCTCGCGTACCTACGAACTACAGATTATAAATTAAGATACTGTTTACTTAAATTTATGTCCCAACATATAGATCGTAGAAACTGTATTATAACATAGCTTGATTTGAAGTTATTGAATTATTACTTATTTAAATATAATACTTATAGTAAAATCTAATAAATGGAAAATAAAATAAACACAGCGCAATTAAATTAATATTATTTTACCGTGTATTATTTTTTAAGTTCAACTGTTAATGTTATATTAAAATATGATAATAAGTAATTACAAATATTTATTTAAATTAATAATATGTTTGTAGTAGGTATAGGTATACCTATAATGTATACCTACCTAATATAGTAATATAATAATTATAGGTAATCTACTCGTAATGATAAAAATAGGTAATACTCTAAAATCTTTATTTATCATTCTGTAATTTTTAGAGATCGGGTACATTCACTGAGAAAAATAACTAATTTAAAATGTATAGTTGTATAATATAATGATAACAAATTGTAACATAAATTTATCAAAAAATTATTTCTATAAGTAACTGTTTGTTTAAAATTACCTACTAAACAAACTACTATATTATAAGTATTACACAATCCAATGAACTACAGTTTATCAAATGCATAAAATCAATCAATAGATTTAGTATGTGACCTATATTATTTATCACCACATTTTAAAAAATAAATTATAATCATATTACCTATATTAATATAATAAAAGGGTAACGAGCAACAAGTTCCTATTATTTAACCATGAGAAAGATTAATATTAGTTCAACAAGTATAATATAATTTATAGTTTTCTTTTTTTAGGGTTCCGTACCTCAAAAGAAAAAAACGGAACCCTTATTAGGATCATACTTTGTTGTCCGTCCGTCCGTCCGTCTGTCAAGACCGTTTTTCTCAGGAACGCGTGGAGGTATCAAACTGAAATTTCTATATGATACTCAGGTCTACTGTCCCTGGAAGCTGTAGAAAAATCAACCTTTTAAGCCAACGCAATCAAAAGATACAGCCATTTAGGCCGCAAATTTCCGAAACTCGCACGGGAATCAAAACCTACAGGGTACTTCCCGTGAACTTAGAATCTTGAAATTTCGTACGAAGTCACTTCTTATAGTACAGATATAGGAAAAATTACGAACACCATAAATTTTTAGTTTCATCATATAAAAATAAAATATTTTTGAAAAATATTTTTGACAATTTTGAAAATTTCAAAGTTACTACTTCTTATCTAATGAACGCGTTGAGGTATTAAAATTCATATTAAATACTTAACTAACCGGTTAACAGCCATAACTATGACTCGATTGTCGTGTTGGTTGAACTTTTACTTATATACCTACACTCTACAGGTTTGTACGGACCCTCGGTGCGCGAGTCCAACTCGCACTTGACCGGTTTTTTTTTTTTTTTTTTTGTCTGTGTACACGATAAGTAGTAGAAATAATGCTTCGATTTTCAACTTCAGTATCTTGTTCAATTGGAAAGTGAATATCGTTGGTGCATTGGGGAGGTCAAAATTTAAAATGCTCAGTAATTTTCAAAAGCGCCTAGAAAAACCAAAGAAAAATTAAGGAAAAACGGGAATTTTTTACAAAATTGAATTTGGTTTTTGGTGTAACTTAAAAAAAAATGACCGTAGGTACATGAAATTTTCACTGGTTGTTTATATTTGCATTTTCTATACACGATAACATGTTCAAAATATTTTGATTTATTTTGAACTGTTTAGGGACATTTTCATTTTCCATTTTTTTTTTAGTTTTTTTTCTAGAAATATCAATAAAATGTTATTTGTTGGTTAAAAAAGCTTGAAAATTTAATACAAGGCTCCTAGTATATTGTTTCAAAGGCAGATGAAAAATATTAAAAATCCTTAGTCACAATTTCATTTTATTATAAGCATTTAAAGTTCAAAAATTGACAAAATATGGAAAAATATGGAAAAATCACGAAAATTAGCAAATTATTTTGAGTTAAAAATTCGTAAAAATTTTTTTTTTTAAATCTAGGATTTGAAAATGTAATACAAGTTTACTCATAAGTTTGTCTACCTTTATCAATAAAAAATCTCTACCGGAAAGTCAAATTAAATTTTTATGAGCGTTTGAAATTCAAATTTTTACAACATTGGATATTCACTCGATTTCTCATGTAGCGATTTCCTTATTTTGTTGTAATTCAAAAACGAATAACTGTAGATACATGAATATTTCCTCGAGTGAATTTTTCGAGTGATTTTTTTGGGTGACACGTCCTCTTAAGTGGTCTGCATGTGACCTGTTATTCAGTGGCGTATTTAGGAATTTCAGGATAGGTGCAACATGCCACCCCACCACCAGGTTAGATTAGGGGCCCCAGTAAACAAAAAATGTATTTACTAATATATTAATATTTACATATATTTACATAATTTAAAATTGTAATGTTACATTCAACAAGGAAGGTATTATAAGACATTTTTGTACCAGTTATGAGTGAAAAAATAATACAAATACAATAGTAAATCTTTCAAAATAAATGTGTGACGGCGAACGAATAATTCGTTTGAATTTTGAAAAGAATTTGGACAAATGCAAAATTAATTAATAAGTATTCTAAATACTATGAAAGCATTTATAAATAAATTTACTTAAATACTTTACAAGACTGATAAATAAATATATATAGGTATTTAGCAATATATTAATTAAAATATTCAGTGTACCTATATGGTATAGGTAATAAATATAATTTATTAATATATGTGTTTAAATAATAAGTTGTTTGATATTTGATAATTAATAGGGTTCGGGACTTCTTGCATTTGCATGTTTCTTTGTAGTAACTAGTCGTAGATTATTATAGGTAAATTATAAATTTGTTTTTTGAAATGGCAAAATTAAATACGAGGTTTGAATTTGCATATTTTTACATATTATTTTGCCATATTTTAGGAAAAGTGCGAACTTAGCAGTTTTCAGCATATTTGTGCATATTTATTATTATTTTTTTTATGTACTTAAAATTGAAAGGAAATATCATATCTGGATAACATTCAAAAATATTACTTAAAAAAAGTTATGCTTTCAGGATATAGCTAACGTACCGGCTCAAATAGCGTTTGAGATTTAGAGAGGCTACTATTGAAGCCTGACTAATATAATATTGAATATTAAGCTTAAAAAAAATTTAGAAAATGTTAAGGAGGGCTGTTAAAATTGTTGGTGGAGGCTTGGCTCTAAATGTCCCCCTATTTGCGCAATGCCCATATTATGGTACGTAGGTATGAAAGATTTTATGAGTTTCATTGTGAAAAAACTGCGGTAAAATTAATTGACATCTAAATTCTTCGAAGCAATGAAAATCAGTAAATATGTGTTCATTAATAACGGTGTTAGCATATAACGTACCTAATTCGTATTTGTCAACCAAGTACATATGCAGCCAGTCAAAGGCGTCCGCAGGAATTTGTCAAGACTCAAGGGGAAGGGCAAAATATTTTGCATTTTAAATTTTTTGTTTCACTAGATAAGTAGGTATCTTATTATTGATAGTTGATACATACGATACAGTAGGTATTGTTTGTGACATAGGTATTTTCTTCCATATAGGCAGGGAATGTAAAAATTATTTATGAATTATACGTGGATACCTAGTTAATAAACCTAATCTTACAGCATTAATTTTAATTAAATTTTATGTAATTTTAAATTAGCATATGCCATATATACTTGTTTTTTTAATAAATAACATTTTTCATTTATTTGATAATGTTAGGTAACTTATACCAACTAAATGTACAATTAAAATTTAGCTTATTCAATCATTGATATTTGATACCTACCACAAACTTAAAAAGTTGAAACCCTTGTAGGTATGCAATCATTAACTGTGTAAATGTTCATATATGAAGTTAATTTAATATGCAAATGTTTGAAATAACATTAAATTTAGTTTTACGTGAATTATGAACAATAACATCAAAATTAAGTACGATAGGTAAATTCTGACTCCACCAAAATGTTTAGCATAGTATGAATACATTTCCAAAAATTTAAACAGGTGAGTGATAGAGTGACAGGGTTTTCAAAACCTGAATATTTGAAATAACAACAAAATGTTGAATTTATACATTAGATATCAATATAAATATTTATTATGCCTTTGACCGTGGATTATAAATTACTCTTAGATCAATTAGGTTTTGGTGATCTTCTATAGCCCTGGCTTATAAACAGTATATCAATAGTATATCAAATGCCACTTCTTATTTTTTGTTGATGATGCAACTAGTGACTGTTTAATTATTCAAGAGGAATAAATACCTTATATAATTGGTGCCAGGATTGGGGAATGAGCTTAAACATTAATAAATGCTTCTCGATGAGTTTCTATAGGTCTCGTGAGCATATTTATTTTACTTATTGTATAAAAAATAATGAACTTAATTTAGTCTCATCTATTAGAGACCTAACCTTAACCCATAATTTAAATTTTCAGGAACATATTATAGAATGTAGGTATAGTAAAAAAATCACTTTGTTTGTTAGAATTGAATAAACAATTGTTATTATCATTAATAATATTTAAGGAAAACCCAGTAGGGTCACAAACAAAAAAACAAATATAGAACCAATATCCACCCAATATCCACCCAAACGTACAAACATTTAAAACTTGAATGCTCAAAAATAGTTTGTTTCTGGCATCACTGGTGAATCTTTGTAACACAGAAGACAGAACTCATAATAATTTTGATTATCCTTGATTGACTATTGATAAAATAATATTATGTGTCCATTAGTACTCTTTTATATACCAATGACATTACGACGCTGTTATTGAAATACACGATTGAGTGATATTGATTTCCAATAACAATATGATGCAACATATGTAGAAAATGGTGTGATGCTATTAATTTTATGTTCAACAACAGTTATTTGTTTTAAACGCAGTTTCAAAACTTACATACATACATACATATTAATATCAATTGTAAATTCATCAGAATATATAAGCACTAAAAAACTTAAAAATTGCTTTTATTTGCCTAAATTCTATATAAATCTTATGTACAAGGTACCTAGTTACATAAGATACAAAAAAAAGTAGGTAATGTATAAATTATAAAACTAAGATTTTATATATGTATTAAAAACATTATATAGCTGAAATTTAAAATATAAATATTATATATTATACATTTTTTGTCTAAGTTTATCAATAAATAGAAGCAAAAAAAAAACCTTCAAATATATATTAAATAGACAAAATATAACTTTAAGAAGTATGAAGTGAAGAATACATTGTTGAGTACATTTGTAGAGATGGGACAAGTTTTCTTTAATTAACTGATTCAGACTGTAATCATTTGATCATAAGAATCATAATTTATTTGTTTGTGACCACTACTGACAAGTTAATTTAATTGAATCATTAATCAAATGCAAGTTGTTTCTTATCATAATTTTAAAAAATTAAATTAAATGAGTACAAAATAATTTATTACAAGAATGTAAATATCCAGTATACAAGAGTCACTATTTCTATTTTTTGGTTTTTATACATCAAATTTAACTTTAAATAATATAAAAAAAATAGTTTGTTGATACATTAAAAGACAGTAAATAAAAATCATCTACATCTTATACAGAGTTAAGTAAAAGTAAAAATCATTAATATTAGTCTCAATTATCTACACACCAAGTATCTATTTAATAAAATGTTTTATTTATTTTAATCAAACAAACCATGTTTAGTAATCAAAGGTGAGATATTTATCAATATTCAATAGAGTAATTAATATTGAAAACTGGTTGAACAGTCAAGTGATATGAAATTTTAATCTTTTGGTCCAGTAAATATTTAAACATAAGTGCAATCAGCCTGTCACTTTTTCTGCTACTCTGTTTAACATATGTGCTACACATGTCACATGGATGATATATGGGTAAAAAAACTTTGTTTGATTATAACTTATAATCAAACAAAAGAAAGAATTTATCAAATTCACTAATTTTCACAAAATTGGTTAGACGCATGGAAATGTTTGGTTTTTTAAATTGTAAATTATACTTGCTAAATATTAATTAAAAATATTTAAGTTTTTAATCTATGTGACTATGCTATTTGCACCTTGACAAAACATTTGACTAGTCAATCCTAAGATACATGTTTGAGAATATGATTATTCTCTTCTCATTCTAACATTTGCTATTTATTGTTGTTTAGATAGAACATTGAAGTTCTATCTACTAAAATCATATTAAATAATAACATTACAGAAATCCTCAAGCTGCAGTGGGTTATGCTTGGCCTACTGCAGAAGCTTCAATGCGTCAAGCTCGAAGGCAAATGGTTCCACCTTTACCACATACTGTGCGCGAACTAGGGGAATATCTGGACCTGAATAATAACAGGTATGAAAAATAAAATAGCTAGAAAAAACAAATATGTTGTAACTAATATGATTTAAATTAAAGACTAAAGTATAGTAAAATATTTATTTTCAATGATTTTTTTTTTATAGATACATGTGTAACAACTCTCTTTTATATCAAGGATGGATTAATGATAGTAATGACAATTACAATATAATGTTTGCATGTCAAGATTTAATAAATGCTGTAGTCCATCAAGGTGCAACTGAAATGCATGCAGATGGAACATTTAAAGTGGTACCTTCTATGCCTCATTGTCGTCAGCTGTTTATAATTCATCTAATCCTACAAAATCATGTAATATAAGTTAATATGTTAAATTAATAACTATTTTTAACTTGTTAAATTAAAAATAATTTTAAATTTAGTCCATTCCTGTTTGCTTTGTGTTGATGCAAAGTAAAACTGAGGCTTCGTACAATGCAGTATTGGAGAAATTTAAAACAAAATTTCCGAACGTGAGGCCAACATTAGTAATGATAGATTATGAAACTGGCCTACGAAATTCATTTTTAAATGTGTATCCAGAAGCTGTCGTGTCATCGTGTTGGTTCCACTATGTTCAGGTTTGAAGTTCTTAGTTTAATTGATTATAATGTTATAATGTATAAAGTATTGATAGAACTTTAAAAAGTTTCCAAATTTTGAAAACAAATAACATTTTACTAGTTAATAAGTCTTTATATGTATTATTACAATTAAAAAATGTCATTGCAATATTAATACATACAACATAAATTGAAAATAAAATACACAATACAATGGAATATTGCATGGAATAACATTATTTAATTTATTATAATTATAAGTAACTTAAGAAGACACAAACAATCTTTCTTTATACAGTTAGACTCCTAGAATATATTTTTATATTTTGATTTTTTTAGTTAGGTACCCGAATAGTATATCTAAATTAATGAAGTATTACCTCCTATTAAATTGCGAAAAAATATTTATAGAGCTTACAAAAAAATGTGAAAAAATTGGGCTACACTAACTATGTGAAAGAAAACTTAGCAGCTAAAATGTGTGTGAAAATGACTGCAGCATTGGCGTTATTACCACATAATTTGATTGAAAGAGGTTTTCAAGACATTAAGACATATGCTCAAGATCACCAAATACAATTATCTAGATTCTTTACATATTTTGCCAGGTATAACACTTCTATAATTTATAAAAAAAAATAATTAACTGTAATGCTTACATTTTTTTATTGCAAGTAGCTTTTGGATTGCTAGGAAAACACCAGAATGTTTTTCGGTTCACGGACAACCCCGTCGTACGAACAACAACATAGAAAGTTTCCATTCCACCCTAAAACAGACCTTCCAAGTGATGCACCCAAACTTGTTTACATTTTTAGGTAAAATAAAATTCTGTATCTATCAATGCAATTTAATTTTTTAAACACACCTGTTACTTTAGATTCTATATATTAGTATTTCAATAACATATTAAGAACTTAATATATCATAAATCATAACAGAATTACATTGGCGGACATTTGATTAAAATGTTGGGGGCTACAACTACGTAAAATCAAGTGATTCTTAGAGGCTTCCTCCCTGAAATGTACATTTAATCACTAATTTGTGTATTTGCTTTATGAAATTTACAGTTGATACAATATTTTTCCTTAAGTATACATTATTATCTTGTGTTAATTATTTAAGAAATAAAATAAATACCTACCCAATCAAATAATATTTTGTTTGTTTCATCTCACAGAGCATCTAAAGAAAATCACAATGAAACAACATATCATTGTTGAACAACTGGGTCAAGGCTTGGCAGTAACTAGGTCTATTAAAATGAAATACATTATGAATTCGGTCAGGATTAAGAACTCCACAGCTCTTCTTTCAACAGGTGCGATTACAACAAAAGAATTCTTGCTCCAATGCTCTCACACTACAGACCGATACTTAGAAAGAGAATTAAGTTGGGGAGATGAACATTTGAGTATGTTAACAAAACATGTATACACCTACTTACTGACCAATAAAACAAATAATCAAATGTTGCATTAATAAACTCATTAATATGTATATTAACCAAATAAACATTAGGTTCTGAAGAAGAGGTACAGGGACCAAATTTTCCAATAATAGCTTCTCCAAATAGAATGAATATGAATGCCAATTATGATATTGCGATCGAGAACATCTTGGAACCAGAAGTCAATTTATTTGAGAGTAATACTTTATACATTGATATTTCAAAAAATCGTTCTTTTTTTACATAAAAAACATTCCAGGAGATGAGGTGACTAATGATCCGGTACCAGCTGCTATTATTCCGGCATTAGTAAACCATCCAGCAGCTGAAATTAATCCACCAAACAATTTAGAGGAAGGTAATATCTACTTAAACCTACTTTACTGAAAATTAGTTTTAAGTTTTAACTAAGTTTATTAACTGCTTAGAACTTATTTGTATTTAATTAGCTGCCAATTAATTTTTATAAAATTAATATTTCCTAATACTGCACCAACTTAGCCTTATCTTTTTAAATAAAAATAATTACATAAAATTTTCTAATTTCTAGAGTATGACAGCAGCGATTTTGAAATACCAGAAGATGCAGAAATGCACATGTGGCAAAACTTTCGAGATTCTGATGAATATCAAGATATTATACCTTTCGTACGAGTGCCTAGAAATCTCCATGAGCTATATCCACAAACAGCTTATGAAGAAGACATTTGTATTGTGTGTAGGGTGGCTCCAAGAACACATGCTATTATACCATGCGGGCATAAAGTGTTGTGCATCGACTGCTTAACACAGCTAGAAGTACGGATATGCCCAGTATGCAATAGTAATATTGACAATGCATTACGCGTATGGCAGTAAGTTAGATACCTAGCTAACTACCATATCTAACGATTATTAAATTTACAGTAAATACAATTTTTATTTTACATTGTGAATTGTAATTTATTGTGTTTATATTTGGCTCTTATTTCTCATCTATCTATAAAAAACATAACTCATCTCCCTACAAGTACCCACTTCCTGTCATTGAATCAATTTATGTCAAAAATAATTGTGTAATCAGTACTGTTGATTTTTTTAATGAATTAGATAAATTAACCATTAAAACATCTACTGGTCCTGACATTATTTCTGTATCATTGTAGATTTGTTCTTACTCTACCCATACATGAAATTTTCAGTCTTTCTTTAAACAAAGGAATATTCCTATCTCATTTTTAAAATCTTTTTTTATTATTATTAATATTATTAACTCATCATTATCTAATTCTATATTACCTTGTCATTATTATTATCTATATTGTATTCTTCTTGTTATATAGGTAATAAAGTTACTTTTATGTTATTCAACTTAGTTTAGTTTAAAGAAAATGACTGCATCCCATAGCAACTTAACCTTTTTTCTTATTTAGTTAATTAACTAAATAACTAATAGTTCAATAATAATAATAATTATAATATTAACTCATATCTATTTAAAAATTATGAGCTATAAATTAATAAACACCTTTCTATTTTAAAATGGAATGCGTATGGGGTGTGGGGTACAACAAGGTATACAAATTGGTGAATACCTACTATTTTTTTTACAAGTATATTACAGTCCTACTAATTATTTTTTCCAATCCCAGCCATATCTTACGGCATTTAAATTATGGCCAATAATGGCACAATCGGATTTTTGTCCAGGAGTGGTAAAAAGATTATTAGATAGAACTATTGTGGTAGACGGTAGTAAAATTACATGGAAGAAATACATAGATATAAATTATAATTAATTTTTGCAACATATTAAAGTGACGGGCTGCAGAGGAAAATACAATTTTGAAAAATATGTACCTATGATGCAGTTGATGTTGGTTTTATTTTGTTTAGATATAATGTTTCTTTAAAATGTATTGAATATAATATGTATATATATGCAGTTAATCATCCTGCTATATTGGGTATTTATAATATTATAATACATAATACATAAATGTGTATAGGTATGAACAAATTATGAAAATAGGAAAAATCATTACAATTGATAATAATAGTTGGTTTGGTATTTGCATTTAAAATCTATCAAAAAATAGCCAATATGTACAGATAAACAAGAAAAAATACAGTTATTAGTATGATACATGTATTAAACATGAATGGGTGTATTGAATATAATAGGTAGGTATATCACTATGTAGGTTTATGGTTATCCCTTATGCTCCTTATTCCATTATATGTAAATGTAATGAGCAATGACTAATGGAACAACAATTGGTATTATTACTGAATAGTGAATACTGATTTTATATTTTATTTTCATGTAGGTTTATTTTTTAATAATTAAAAGCATTAACTGAAGGAAATATTTAATGTTTACAATAAATTATTTGTTAAAAATATTTTGAATAAAGCTATATTATTTTATTTGATATAATATAATATGGAATGTATTGTTCAAAGTAAAACTTATGAAGTATTTCAATATTGTTTTGCCATTGGTTATCTTTAAATATATGAACTATGATTGATTCTCTTAGTGTCCAAACTACAAAAATGAATTTTTGTCTTCTGGTAAAGTAGAGTTGTGCTTGAAGTTTGTTCTTTATAAATAAGGTAAGTTTTGTCTTTACTTATTTATTCTGATAGCAAACTATTTCTGAATTTATAGGGGCATTTTACCTCAACTACATCATTTTCGCCTATAAATCCATCTGGAGATGCACCAAGGTATCCACATTTATGTAACCATAATCCAGTTTTTTGAATGACCACATTTTCCGTTTTCTGGAGAAAACTTAATGCTGCATCTTTATTATTAAGTCCCCACTCAATAGCACGCACACCAGTAGTGATATAATCCTTGTTCAATGATTTAAATACCTAGTGATGGATTATATTTCTTCTTATAGCACGCTGCAAGTAGGTATATTTCCATACATACTTGAAGTAAGTCTGTGCTTTTTATATGTAATCCATTTAATGTTTTTAGACTGACCAATTGTTTCTTGTGCTACTTTTAAAATAATTTCAGAAGATACAATTAGTTTATTTTTTAGAAGATGTGTTTTTGTTGTTGATATTTTATACTCGTCTGATACAATTATGTCATTAATTAATACAACTGATGATTGTTGAAATTGCACTTCAACATCGGGTTCTGGTTTCAATAGCCAGGACATACCTATAATTGGTGTACCTAGCTGTTCTAAAGCTTTTTTAAAGTTACTTTTGGTTTTTATTAGGTAAACAAATTGTAGCTTTATATGAACAAGCAGGTATAAATCACTAATAGTCTTAGTATTTTCAAGATTAGGTACTATTTCTCACATTCCAAGAGCAAATACTATCAGTAGAACTACAATTATGATGAGCAAACAAACTTACAGCTACCATATGATGACAAATCACTAAACCTCTAGGACATGTACACATACTGTCACATATATAACTCCATCATTGAGAAATACCTATACAAAAATGTTTCCTATTATTAGAATTTAAAAGTTCTATAATAATAATGAGTACAATATACTGCATACTTTCACTTTATACTGGATTGATTTCATACCTGCTTTTACTTCACCTTGTATCAATCCATTGGTTGAGTCGTATACTATTTTACAAATGTATCCAGCATTAAATGAAAGATCTCCTTTTTTTAGTTGCTTGGGATTTTATTTAAAATAATCAAATATCGCAAACATACTAATAGCACTATTTGCAGACATTATTGTGGATAAAATATATCAATAATTGCTAAAAAAAAAAAAATAGAACATATTTGATATTTTTGAACTAATAACTATTTATTCATCATGTTTTAAAAGAAATCAACAATAAATCGGTGGGACACACTTTACAATTCGAATTTTTGTTCACGAACCTCTATAATTCGAATTTACTTAAACGCGATTATATAAGTTCATAAGTAGGTATGTACATATAAAGATTATGTACAACCTATTTGACGTACTCGTAATGAAACTAATTACGACGGTGGTTAAATATTATCGTAATTTATAAATGTTATCGTACCTTACCTACCTAATCTAAAATTTAATCGTATTATTTTACCAAAATAAACCTCTGCAATATTGGTAATCCGTTTCTAAAATCGAATAAAACGTAGTCAGTCGCAATATGGGTCCCGTAAAGTACAAGACGTGTTTGTCGATAGCCGACAAAAAAAAAGTGATCGCGGATTATTCAAACACTCGATAAATCAAAAACCTCTATAAATCCAATTTTTAACTCGGTCCCCTTAATTTCGAATTATTGAGTGACTACTGTAATACCTATTGTTATTTTTGTTTATTTATGTTTAAACATTTTTTCGTAAATTCGTGTACCTAATTATAATAATTTATATTATTAATGTCATGCTTAAAAAGGACATGAAACATCGGGTTGATATCTTTGGTCGCATTCACATTCGGAATGGTTGAGATTTTGAGAACGTCTGTACCTAATATTAAGAAAGAATATTAAGAGAGTAGAGAAAAACATACTAAGAAATAGGTACCTAAATACCTAATAATGCTGCGAATCATGCATTCAGGAATGAAGATGATTGGTTTTAGTAGGTACTAGATATGTAATTTTGTACAAATTTGAATTTAAAATGTTTGTATAAAATTACTGTGTTCATATATTTTTTGGATTTTTTGGCTACAGTATGAACTATTTATGAAAATCTTTGTTTCGCCCCCCCCCCCCCCCCAAAAAAAAAAACCGCCACTGACCAGCTCGTAATGAAACCAATATAATGATACCTGTATTAAATACTACCCACCTTGATAAAAATACCGTTAACATATCGAATGAAT